>APFE030362489.1:122123-143215 GCA_000404065.3 Pinus taeda | reverse complement strand
AGAGCTTTAGTATAGTTATACCATTTTTTATTTTTATTATTTTTATTTATTTTCTTGTATATTTTAAATATATTTATATTTAAATTTATGATTATTTTTATTTTTATTATTTATATGAAGTGGATTTATTATTTATTATTTATATTATTATTATTTATTTTGTATTTTGTATTTATTATTATTTATTATTTATTATTTAAAGGGAGGGATATTATAGAATATTTCATGAAGGTTAAATCCCTACATCCACCTAATAATTATTGATAATTAAATTAAAATTTTGGAAGTCTTGTTCCGAAATAGGCATGCCTATCGACATAATTATTGATAATTAAATTGAATTTTTTCAAAGCCCTAGTCCCTAACTAAAAGTAACTATAATAATTGGAAAACTATGGTAACTATGTGCAAATCTAGAAAGGTTGAAGTCAATGTCTAAGAACAAAAACATATAAAAAGATATCAATTTTTACTATCATGAGAGTCCACTTGGATTTGTGTTGGGGCTTGGTCCTTCTCCTCAATGTTTTTAAGGCCCGAGTTGGCCAATTTTTTAACAAACTTGTTGAGTTTTTTGTCTGTCTCATTGACTTGTTGCAAATCATTGATGTAGAGGAGGGATTATTCATGAGGCTTGCTTCTCTTAATGAGAAAGCTTCTCATGACGATCTTCGGCTGCCAACATAAACTCAAAGTTTGCATGTGTTATGTGTGCTTGGTGTGAGTGTTGCTAGTGTTAGGAACCCACTGGAAAACATATTCTTCAAGTTGTATGTATGAGAGAAATATTCTCTCAATTCGAGCTTCTCCCTCGACATCCTCTATTTCTTCATGAACCAAGAAGGGAGTGAGATATCTAAAGCTTTGAGAGGTGACTTCTACGCTCACTAAAGCACATTTCCTTAAGTGAGGGACTATAATTCTAGAGGTCTAGCCAGGAGGATCAAATCCCTTGTGATACATGTTTACAAAAGTGTCGAAGGCTTAGGAGCTAGAGAAGCCATAAGAGGAAGTGGAGCTTTGAAAAATTTTAAAGTAGAGGGAGAGAAAAGAGAATTGGGGTAGGTTGAGGATGGGGAAAAGGTTGAGAGGGAATAAAAAACATATAAATGTGAGTCAAGATTCCAATAGACTAGTGGGGCACCCGAGTGGGAGAAGAGAATAACAAGGAAATATGAGAAATATTGAGGTGATGAGAGACATCGACATGGTGTTGTAATATAATTAATGTCAACTCTATTGATTAGAGCATGAAACCTATATAGGGGTAAAGGAAAAAAACAACTATGAAACCTAGATGAGACAAAAGAAAAAATAAAGCTTACCAGGGGAGGGCACATGCAATAATGGAGTTATAAATAAAGGTGCCCTTACAATGTACACAAACTAAAGAGTGAGTCACTTGAGGAGGGTTACTGTTGGACAACCCATAAATGAATTATAATGAATGATTGTTGTAAGTGTGATCATGGTGAGATTGTGAATGTAGATGAAGTGATCGCCATTTCTGCAGTGATTTAGTGTTGGAGTATTTACCCATGACTATGAGTTAATTTCCTAAAGGCTACACGAGGGAGGACTTGACAGGTGGCCTTTAATTATTTGGAAGATCCACGGTGATCACCCTTCTTGGGGGAGAGGAAATACGCTTTTGGGTTATTAGAGAACAACTATTTAGAAGTTCTGGGTGAATTTGACTAGACCATTGTAGATCTATATGAGGAAGATTTGGATATGATCCAACATTTTCTAACTTTTTAGCTAGTTTAATACCATATAATCTTATGTGGGAAGAAATAATGACTAGAATTTGAGTGAGGAGGAGAGCTATTTTCTCAATCCCGCTAGAAAGATGCCAACTCTTAACAATTTTGAAAGTAGGTGATCTGTTGAGTAGTCTTTTTAGAATTTAAATCATAATTTGAAAATCACTCAAACAAACTATAATAAGGCATGAGCCTACTCATAGAAAATCTAACAAAAATTTGATTTTTAGCCTTTAGTTTTTTTCAAACGCTGCACTTAAACAGGTATCCTCAAAAGAAGGAACAAAGGATGGCCAAACTTCAAACTACGCAACTTGGCCTAAATTGAGATGAGATGCTTCTCACCCCTTTGGGCTACAAACTTCAGCTTCAAACTCCAAAACTCTTATGAACAAAGGGGCTAGTATTTCGGCTTACCTCTGAAGGAAACAAAGTCTCCCATCACTGAAGAAATTTCTATCCTTCTCATGCCAAATGGGAATACAATCATATTTGTTCCATCCCACAACTGATCTTGTGAAGGCCATTCACATATGGTTTAATTAGCTTAACCGATACATTCTAATTTACCAAACCACACATCACATATTTACCACTTTAGGGATTACTTCTACATACAACATTCATTCATGAAAGAAGTAACACTAGTAACTAAGCACAATATGTTTTAATTTAGTGCATCTTTCTAGCATATTATATAAATCACCATAGCATCAATTATGAATTACCGAAGAATAATGTCATTTCATCAAAATAAAATTAGTTACTTATTTGAGTCACTTAAGCTTGCTAGAAACCAAAGAATGGAGAGCCACTCTCCACCCAACCATAGGCTCATCTACACTGCAAATATTCTTATAGTTGGCCACCCTCAAGCCAAATCTAATGCCTTTAGAGGAGGCCTCACTCAAATACTAACAAGGATTCCAAAAAGGTAGAGAACATGAAGGCTACTCTCTTTTATGTATAGAGATTCAATACATTTCCTTCTAGCCACAAAGCTAAGGCCTATGGTATTTCACAGTGTGGCCACACTAGGTCTATATGAAACAAAGGGATCCCTTCACTCATCTAATACTATATAGTCTATCGATACTTCCCTTTATTCGTGCTTTTGGCGCACAACTTCAACAAGTTGCTTTTGTGCTTAGCTTCATCAAGCTTTTTCAACAATTCATCTAGTCCTCTAGTTAGGTTGAAGGGTTCAACACTAAATTCCCTCACCAAACAGGCAATCCAAAACTCCACATGACTTGTTTTGTTTAAGAAGGGTTTTTTTCTCATGTTTTTCTCAAAGTCATAGTCTTAGAACCCATAATTGGTTATAATTCATTCTACGAGTTACTCAGGTTCACACATTATGGAGTAGGAATATTCTCTCTATAGACGGAGACAATCCCTCTAGCCCAGGGGAGAGGGTCTAGCCACAAATAAGACAATATGACATAATTTACCTTAGATTGAGAATGGATAATATCCTACCTCTTGTATTGCTAATCCTTGTTTGATGAAGTCCTTGTACCTTTTCTCCAGTGATCAACTCCTTAATGTCAATCAAGTGCCTGAAACAAATAGACAAGTAACCAAAGAACACATGATAGCATACAATATATTCAACCTACTTAAGAGGCTAAGGAGTCTTATACTATCAAATAGCATATGCAATTGATATAGAAAAAAAAATATCAGCTGTATTATTATGACAAAAAGGAAAGTACAACCTTTTCCTTAGCGTTGTAGGTTTCCTTCAACGTCTCCGGGTTCCAACACCATTGTTAGCATCTCATGAGTCACCTAAAACAATGGAAGTTCAAGGCTTCTTCCTATTTTCTCCAAATCAAACAAAACTACTAGCTTATTCTCCCTTTACAAACACAAACTAGAAGGCTAAGGCTCTCAAGGGTTGTCTTGGGTTGTCTTGGCTATCAAGATTTTGTAGATTATTCTAGCCCTTTCATTAGCTAGTTGAGGTTGGAAAATGAGAAGTTTATATAGCTTGAGAGAGGGGACATGGATCCTCTTATGATGGGAGAGGCCTTATCCCTTTTGGTTTCTTCCATTTTAATAGAGGAAAGGAGTCCAAATAGTCTCTCTCGGCTCTATCTCGACTAACCATTTACCAGACTTCCGTTCACAAAGCTTCTAGACTTGGAAGCTTCAACTCCATTTTTAAAAACTTTCCAAAAGAGGGTCGGCACGGGTCATGAATGGATTACCAATGTTGTTCGGTGCTAGGCCCAATGTTAGACTCTGCAAATCAATGCAGGGAAGAAGCTGAGTGATATCGCCAATCTTGAAAACTGAGTTTGAAGGAATATTATTGGGAAATTATGTAAGGGGAAATGTTCTGTAGATGAAGAGTGATGTAAGGACATGTTATTCATGATAGGAAAACACATGATGGTCACTGTAGAGGTCCTCTAGGATCAAGGAATGGGGAGTACAAGGATAGTGACAAAATGTTGTGTAACACACATACACAATCAATAATCTGCAATATTCCCTTGCCACTCTCTGCTCACACACTTACAATCTCTGACTCTCTCTCTACCCAACCACATGCACGGTGCTCAACATGAGAGTTTTTGTCCCTTACCCTAATATGCACAGTCAATCTGAATTCTCAAGAATGGGTGTGTTTCCCAGACCTCTGGAGTAGTTTTCTACCACTCCCATTCCTTCTCGTAACTACTAGCAGTTGGGTAGTTCAATTACCAAATTAAAAATCAGAACATTAAATTCAGGTAAGATAGGAAACTTTCCAATTTCCATTACAGTGTCCCTCTCAAACATCAAGATCGATGTTAGTTACTCTCTTCTTCATATTTAGAAATATATAAAATAAAATACATATTACATCAATTAAGGTTTGCCAAGATGTCCATATTGACTATTCCAACATTATAAAGTAAAACTACAATTACAAAATTACAACAAAAAAACTATTCCACTTGATATACAACCTTAGGAAATAAACATATTTAATGTTATTTATGCCACAAAATGAAGAGAGAATTTGATATGTTTACCGAAACATCATAACAGTGTGGCCTTTCAACCCAACTGTTACTAGCAACTTCAAGTTGCTAACGACACTAACCTTTAGACCTTCAATAGGCATTGTAAGCCTTTTTTTTGGGTCAAGGCACAACATTTGGCATGCACAATCAAGAGCGTTGAGATGACTTGTGCTTCATTCAAAAAGATTTGTAATTTTGCAAACTTGCATTATTTTTGGGTGTTGTTTTTATAATAATATTTAATCAACCAATTTATAAAACAACACAATCACTTCATAGAAATTTGATAAGAATTGCAACTACTCAATATTTCAAACTAAAAAATAAGAGACACAATTCTACTCTACTGATCTGCAGAATGGAAATTACAAAATAGAACAACATGCAATAAGCAAAACCACAATTACACAGTGATTTCTAGGGGAACCCAACTGGGAAAAACCCCTCAAGCCTCTTTGCATTAATCAATTAAATTGACAAACTATTACAATTTCATGCTCCAACTTTGAACACAACCTGCAAAGGAATAATTGTTTTCTCTATTGAATGAGAAACTCTGGCCAACACTTAGCCAATTATTTTTACATCTAGTTTCCTATTTCTTTTCGCAATTCCTAAGGAAATTAGATCCTAAAAGATATGAATTTCCTCCTATTTTCTTGTGCAGTTCCCAAGGATTGATCTCCTTACTGCATGCAACAACTGTACACTCAGACTAGTATACAACTAATGTTACACTGGCCTTAACTCTTCCACCTCAGTCGAGCAATTCGAATTCCATGCATGCATTAGCTATTTTGGGTTGATTTATTAGTTAACTGATAGATCTCTGAGTTAGACTGTTGTCCCAATGTAAAACTGACCTTCAACTAACTTTGTCAATAACTAGAGGTCAGTTAACTAAATACAACTGAAAATAATTGAACTAGATTGCTAAAATTTAGCAAGCAACACATGCATAACTGTACTCCAAGCCCCTAACTTGAAATCATTGAGTTAACTAAGTGACAAGATCCATGTCACACCAGTTAACTACCTCCAAGTTGTCTTGCTTGTAGAAACTCCCACTGTAGATCAACAGATTATGCAATAGACTAAAGAAAAATACAGGATCTACTTCTACAATAAACTTTGTGGAAGCTTAATCAATTTGAGCACGATCAATGAGAACACATATAAATGAGAATGAGAAATCAATCACACATAACACAGAAGAAATAACTTGGGGAAAGCCTAAGCCTAAAACCCCAACTTTGTATTATCATACAAGTGGAAATCTTGTTCAAATTGCAAAAAGAATCAGCTCTCAAGCTATCCTGCTCTCTCTACAATCAAACAATACAGCTCATAGACTAAATAGACACTGTATATATCCTCCTCAAGTCCTCCAAGCCTCTTATTTCCTTGCGTAGTTTTTCTTGGGGTCCAGTGAAGTCACATGTGTGAATTGGCCTCATCACACTCATAAAACCTGAAGAAGTAACTGCGAAATCCTCAAGGAAAGAATTCCTTCTGCATGCAAGGAATATTCACAATGGAATATTCTAGCAACTGATAGTACACTGCCCCTCCATTTGATCTCAACTGGGTCTCTGTCTAAACTGACATGCATGAGTTATTTATGAGAAAATATTTAGTTATCTGAAGTGCAGTAGTTACATGCATGCAAGCATTAACTAACCAAACTCACATTAATTCAACAAACTATTTGAATTAATCTAACTGGACTTGACTCAGTTAACTAAGTCAACTAATTACAACTCAATATTACAACTCATCCTTATCTCTTTAACTGAAGGATAAATTTCTCAATTAATGGAGAAATTGTTGCATGTCCCCACATAGACTTCATGTTTGATTTTCTACAACTAATTAACTCATGGTGAAATAATTAATTATTTTACAAACAACTGCTAATATCAAATTCAAATTTTTACTTCTCTATTTTGGTTTAGGGACTAACTAAAATATGAAGGTATCCCGAAATGCTATTTATAGCAGTATTAAATTTAGCACTTCTATATTTAGCATTTCTTGTTGCTATTTTCAACATTGCTAATGTGAAAATTCAATTTACTCAATTTGACTAAGGCTAAAGTCAAATTGAACCTTTATTGCTACATTTTTTAACACTCCCTCTTAACAAGAGGGATTTTTCACCACCCCTATCCTGCACCTGTGGAATTCAAATTTACCTATTGACAATGACTTTATCAAGATGTCAACATCTTGCTCCTAATTTGGAATGTACTGTAGCAACATAATTCTCCTCTGCACACAATCCCACAAATGATGATATCGAATATCAATGTGCTTGGACCTGTCATGAAATACCAGATTCTCAAAGTGCTTAATGCAACTCTGATTATCACAATATATCACTATTAGATCCATCTCTTGACAAAAAAAACCCACAAGTATTTTCCTCATCCATATGGCCTCACATGCTGCTTGACTTGTAGCCATGTATTCAACCTCTACTGAGCTGAGTGCCACAAAACTCTACTTTTTGCTGTACCAACTAATAGCTACATACCCAACACTAAAGATAACATCTGTAGTACTTTTCCTATCTGATGGACTCCCTACCCAATCTGCATTGGTGAATCCTTGGAGCTTCAATCCCTCTGTCCTCCTGTACCATAATTCATACTTGGTAGTTCCTCTGAGGTACCGTAACACATGATTTTCCACCTTCTAATACAACTTGTTAGGCCTCAGCATAGATTGGCTCAGCTTGTTTACTAGATAATACATGTTGGGTCTTGTGTTCACAAGATACATAAAATACCCCACAAGCCGTCTGTAAATGGTAGCATCAGCCTCTTCACCTGAAGTGGCATTCTCCTTCCTCTAGTTTGTAGCTAGAGGTGTGTCCATGGGTTTACAATTCTTCATGTGAAACTCTGAAGTATTTCAGAGGCATACTTTCCTTGAGACACAAACAATTCACCATCACCTTGCCATACTTCTAGCTGGAGGAATTAATGCATTAAGCCCATTTCATTCATCTCATATTCCCTTACAAGATCCTATTTGCATGATCCATAAACTATCGTGGATATTCCATTAGATAGTTCGTCACAACAAATCTAATATATTATATTAAAACCTTGAAAATTATACAATATTACAGTTTATTAAACTTTAAGATTTGTAGATTTAACTGTAATTAGTGCATGCATGTGAATGGAAATTATACAAAAAAGTAGAGAACAACCAAAATAAGCACACACACACACAAAAGACACAAGATATTTTCTCTGGGAAACCCTTTCAAGAGAAAACCCAGTAGAAGGTGAGGCTGCTTTGCTCTCTCTCTGCCTGGAAATATGGCTGCAGGTACAAAGAAGTAATGTTTGTGGCCCGTGGGCTGCTACAGTGTAAAAAACCTCTCTGTGTGCTCTACCTCCTATCTCTCTTAGCTATCTTTGCTCAACTATGTAACAAAATGCTATCAAAATAATGGAATGCCTCTTCCTCCTAGTGGCCCGGTTATAACACAACCTGATAACCTACTAGTGGTTAAGTTTGACTACATCAACTCTTAACTATAGTTATAAAATAGACTCTTTTAGATTTTTTTACATCAAAAGCACATGTCTAGCCCCTTTTCAATGAATAATGGGGGCTGACACAACATGCTCCCAAACTATAGGTGTGAAAACAGGAAGGTCAACTTCTGAGTGGCATAACTTTTCCATACGGATTCCGATTGGTGCACTTCTTGCTCCGTTGGAAAGGTATCTATTTGTAGAATAGCATGAAAATTTGTTGCACTAAAGTGACAAAGTTTAACCCCCAAAAAATTTTGTTTTATGCCTCAAATTCTCTTGGAAGGTTTCAAGCCCTATTTCACCAAACTGGGTCCCGCCGATAAAAACTGTCTCGTGAGTTGATTCCTCCATTTTTTTTCCACTCCAAATGCATCAATATGTGTGAAAAAAAAATATAATGATCCAATTCGGATCACACCTCCCCATTTTGGGAGGCTTTTTGTCCCCAAAATATTTTACTAAACGAGATGAGGAAATTTTCCCTCCACCTTCTCTCTGGTGTAACATTTATCTTTTCCTAGAAGTTGTCCCATCAACCTAATCTTCCAAAGGTCATGCTACGCTTGAATTCTAGTTTTGGACCTCTTCTACAAAAATTTATCTTCTGTCAACTCTACCTGAGCATTTCGTACCAAATCCTCCATAGAAGGTAGGACATGTTCCTCTCCCTGACATCACATGGAGGGCTCATAGAGTTTCAAATTCTCTACATTCACAACTGAGTAAATGCACATATATAGTGGTAAACTAAGTCGATAAGCATTATCACCCACCTTTTCCAGTATCTCAAATGGACCATACCTTAGATCCTTGATTTTCTTACTAGGCCCCTACAGCCTCTCCTTGTTCAACTGTAGCCATACTCTGTGTCCCACCTTGAATGATTTATTTGTTCTGTTTTGATCATGCCTAGACTTATACTTCTCCTGCGACTTCTGCAATCTTTTCTGTAACTGTAGATGGATTTGCATGAGCTTCTCTATAATTTTTTCATCCCTCAAAGCATCTCTTGTAAGATCTTCCCTCACTCCTCCTTGTTTCCCATATGCAATATCCAAAGGTGAAGGTGGAAAATATCCAAAATGAGTCTCAAATGGGGATGTTCCTGATCTAGGTGGCTCCAGACACATGCAAAAGTCCAATAGGACTTAGGAAGGGTCAACACATGCAAAAGTCCAATAGGACTCATGAAGGGTCAAAAATCAAAGTGTTTGGATTGTGCTCGAACTAGGTTCATGTTGAAGATCTCGTCGTCGTGATCGCGATGCTGTGAACAATTCATCAAATCGAGTTTGTATGTGAAAGTTAGCAGAAGTCAAAGTTTTGGTTGAATTTTGCTGACTCGGCAATCTTAATGGAGACACAATTTGGAAGTTTTTCGACGAATGGAATCTGGCCAACTACGACTGGATTTTGGGCGAAATTGTCGCCATATTAAATCATCTCCTTCAGTCTAAATTCTGAATTTTTAAAAAGGGCCAAATTGTTATATAACTAAAAAAAAAAATTAATAAAAAAAAGGGGCGGGCAGCCATGACCCCACGGCCCCTAGAATTACCAGGCAACAATAGTTGGGGCAAGCGACCATGATCCCGTCGCCCTCGGAACTGCCTAACCAAAGCAATGTGGGGTGGGCGGCCATGACCCCGCCAGCCCGATAACGACACAATGGACAACACTTAACATAGTGGGGGGCACAAATGGCCAGTGGAGAAAAAGGGGCACGAGCCACCAGAATAGTGGAACCATCGCCCCAATCATAAAACAAGTTAATATATGGTGTTAAAATGGGAGGGGTGGGATTTGATCCCTTGACCCCTTCTCAACTAATTTCTAAATTTTGCCATTACACCAATCCGACTTATTGTTAAGTTTGCCCATCAAAACATTAAATAAACCTTTTTGCACAATGCTCCAGGGAGAAGGAGTGCACACACAGTTCGAGGCAGGTTAATTTGCAAGTGGAGGAACCATGAGCAGTGTAGAGAGGGGCAGAACCATGATCTGAGCAATTTCTCTAGGGGGTCAGATTTTCATTTTGTCAGTTTTAAACAAAATTTATATGGTTTCAACATTTCTTAATGCCACAAATTCAACAATGTTGTCCGTTTCTCCATCTGATGTTTGCAATTTTCGGGCTTCTTCAATTTTGGAGGTATAAGGTCATCATTTTGATTTTGATGTACTTTCATTATTTTGCCATCTAATGAAAACAGGGCCTCCCCACTAATTCGAGTAAGGCTCGGAGATGTAGTCCCTCCTGGATGAACTCCGATATTAACCTTGTGTCTTTTATGTGTGACTTTCTATTCCTCTCTTCCTATTCTTTTATGCACTTGTAATTTCATGATTAAATACAAGCTTAATATGTAATTCCTTAATGCATCACAAGGAAAATATTTTTGGGATCAAGAGGTATCAAAGCTGGTCCTTATAGATGTGAATTGCACGTTTGTATGCTAACAAGAAACAAGCTCTGAAGAGGCGAAGGGAAACTAAAGTCTTTCGATCCCAAAGCGGGGTGTGCATATCAAAGGAGAAGCATGGTAGATGAAGAGGCTCATTATGAAGAGGAGCTCAATTTCCGCAAAACCTTCTATACAATGGCAAAAAATGTCGGTCAATTTCTTTCAAGGCTGGAGAAAGCAGAAGGGAAAACTGCAGAAGAACAAGGTTCAGTGCATGGAAATGGTGGAGAAGAACCCCTCCTTCTCCTTCCACGAGTGAAAGCTCGTCTTCCTCTCATCATTGTCATCATAGAAATTCGAGGGGTGCATCTAAGAAACCTTTCTTTAAATTAGATGTCAAATTTTTGATATGCCCATGAATAACAATGAAAGTAATGCATAAAAGCTTACTAACTGGATTAGGCAAATTGAGATCTATTGCAGGATTCAACAAATTGAAGAGGACGAGGCAAAGATTCAGTTGGCCTCCCTTTGGCTGAGTGGCATCGCTCTTGTTTAGTGTGAGAGAAAATTGCGAAGCAGTAAGAGTGTGGGTAATCTTCTTTCCTCATGGCCTAGTTTCATTTCTACATTAAAAGAACAATTTTATCCCTTGGGTTATAAGCAACAAGCCTTAATGGATTGGCAATACTTAAGGCAAGGCAGGGGTCAGTATGTTTAGATATTTACCGAGGAGTTTAGAAAACAAGCACTTAATTTGGGCATTGCACTTGACTCACTTGAAGTAGTAACTAAGTATATTGGATCATCACATAGTTACAATAGACATTCATTATTATTGTTTGAACCTACTACCATTGACTCGGCCAGTACAAAGGCCATTCATCTAGAAAACAGGGGAACACATGGACGAGATGACCACCCAAAGAGAACCGCAACAGCCAAGAGAAGGGGAGAAAAGCCCTCTTGTACACATGTGGGAAAGAGGGGCACGATGAAGAAAATTGCTGGAAGTTGCACCCTGAGCTGAGACCGGAAAGAAATGACAGAAAGGGGAAGCAGAAGGTCGTCATCACCGTGCAACAAAACCATGATTTTGAGTCAGAGGAAGATGAGAAGGTCACAATTGCGGGATTTGCACGAGGTAGGCCCATTGACTTAGGGTCCGATTTCGGTAATGAAATGATGTTTTCAGCCCTTGGGATCGTGGCAGAAGGACCCATAGATTTGGGGCCTAATTCCCACAATGAGTCAAGGGTTTCAACAGGCATAGTGAAAAGGGAACTTCCCGCAGCAGGACTCCAAGAACTTGAGGAGATCAACCATCACATCCAACTGGAGAATGCTAAGCTAAGGGGGCTTCTACAGGAGGAAAGGGAAGAAAAACAAAGATTACTATGCCAGTTAAAAACCAAGGATGAGGCCTTGGAGAAGCTGCAACATCGCTATCCGGAGGTAAAAAATGATTCTCCAATTTCATATGATTTTCATGATGATGAGTTCACTGCTTTTGAAAAACATACTACAGGGATTGGATCCAAACTATATAAGAAAATGGGGTATCAGGGAAAGGGCCTTGGCATCAAAGGCCAAGGCATCGTAAACCCCATCGAAGTCAAGGAAATTCCACATCGTGCAAGACTTGAATACGCCAGAAGGGAAATGGGAGAAAGCTCCAATACAGCTAGTAACCAGCCAACGACAGACGATGAAACTCCTTCCTGACATTCCAACGATAGTGAGGGATCCATGTACACTTATTGGATGAGCACCAGGGGAAAGCACCCCAAGGCATCCCCGAAAGTTTGGAGGAAAAAGAATTGTTGTAGTCCTTGAAACAAAGTGGGACACCAACAAACCACGTGTCCAATGCTCCATGCTCCAGAAACATCGTCAGAGGAGCCAAAAGGTGAACATGTTCAACAAATGAATCCACCCCATTCACGTGGTCTGCTCTATTAAGTTGGTTTTTTTAGAGGTGGTAGCTTGTTATGGCCACCATTGTAAATCATACGCTGCAAGTAAATGTAAAAGTGATGGTGTGTTTCCTATCACTTCAAGATGTAATGATGATATTTTGGCCTTTCTTTATTAGTAGTTGAGGAATTGATTACTTTTTATGTAATCCTTGGCCAAGGAGTGTGTGCTATAAACTATTGGCAGGGAAGGGTTGTTAAGTCATGTGTGGTGTGCATGATTGCAAAGAATGTACTAGTTTCGCGTGTAGGTGATTGAAAGTGTGGATTAAAAAGGACACAAGCAGTGTGCTAAGTGTAAATGCTTTTGGGGTCCAAAAGCTCCTCAGTGGGGAGGATTGATCCAGGTGGCTCCAGACACATTTAGAAGTCCAAGAGGACTCAAGAAGGGTAAAAATGCAAAGTGTTTGGATTGTGCTCGAGCCAAGGTCATGTTGAATATCTTGTCCGTGTGATCGTGGTGGTGTGAATGGTTCGTCAAACTGAGTCCGTATCCGAAAGTTAGGAGAAGTTAAAGTTTTGGTTGACTTTTGCTGATTGGGCAAGCTTAATGGAGACACAATTTGGAAGTTTTCCGGCGGAGGGAATCTGGCCAACTTCGGCCAGATTCAAGGTGAAATTGTTGCCTCGTTAAATTGTCTCCTTTAGTCTAAATTCCAAATTTTAAAAACAAACAGATTGTTATATAACTGGAAAAAAATAATATATATATGTGTGTGTGTGTGTGTGTGTGTGGTGTGATGTGTGTATACCTGTGTGGTCTATATATATCTATATCTATATCTATATCTATAATCTATCTATAATCTAATCTATATCTATTCAATCTATATCTATATATATATAATATATATTAATATATATTAATATAATATATATAATATATATATATATATAATATATATTACATATATATATATATACATATTACATATACGTATACATATACATATCACAACATATACATATACATAAATATAAAATAAATTAAATTAAATAAATTAATTAAAAAATGGGGCTGGCAGCCATGACCCCGCCGCCCCCGGAATTACCACACAATAATAGTTGGGGTGGGTGACCATGACCCTGCCGCCCCTGAAACCACCTAACCAAAGAAACGTGGGGCGGGCAGCCATGACCTCGCCACCCCGGGAACCACAAAACGGACAACACTTAACATATTGGGGGGCGTGGGCTATCAACCTTGCTGCTCCTCCACCTATCCACTACCACAAACGACCGACGGAGAAAAAGGGGCGCGGACCAGAACAATGGACCCGCTGCCCCAACGATAAAACAAGTTAATATATGGTGTTAAAATCAGAGGGGTGGGATTTGATCCCTCGACCCCTCCTCAACTAATTTCTAAATTTTTCCATTACACCAAAGTCACTTATTGTTAAGTTCGCCCATCAAAACATTAAATAAACCTTTTTGCACAGTGCGTTGGGGAGAAGGAGTGTGCACGTAGTTTGAGGAAGGTTAATTTGCAGGTGGCGGAACCATGAGTAGTGCAGAGAGAGGGGTGGAACCATGATTTGAGCAATTTCTCTAGGGGTCCAAGTTTTCATTTTGTCAGTTTTCGACAAATTTTATATGGTTTTAATATTTCTCAACACCATGAATTCAATGGTGCTGTTTGTTTCTCCATCCGAGGTCTGAAATTTTTGGGCGTCTTCAATTTTGGAGGTATAAGGTCGTCATTTTGATTTTGATGTACTTTCATTATTTTTCCATCTAATGAAAACAGGGCCTCCCCACTAATTCGAGCAGGGCCTAGAGACGTAGCCCCTCTTGGACGAAATTTGATTTCAATCTTATGTCTTCTATGCATGACTTTCTATTCCTCTCTTCCTCTGCTTTTATGCACTTGTAATTTCATGGTTAAATGCAAGCTTAATATGTAATTCCTTAATGCATCACAAGGAAAATATTTTTGGGATCATTTCCTGTAGAAGTGTGGACTGCTGTATTTTAAGAATGTTGTGGTCTTCGAATGCTTTTGGTTGTATCCCTTAAAAGCTTCACCAATGCCTTGTTGACTACTTTTGCCTGCCCATCTTCCTGTGGATGGAATGTTGTAGATCTCGTCAACTTTGTGTCCATCTTCTCCCACAATGTCGTCCAGAATGCACTGAGAAATCTTGTGTCCCTATCTAAAATGATGCTCCTTGTTATCCCAAATAGCACCCAGACCGGTCCAAAGAACAAGTTTTTTGCTTCTTGTTCGCTGATGATCTTTTTATAGGGCATCAAAACACACATCTTGTTGAACCGGTCAACTACCACAAACAGGTAGTCATGTCCCTTCCTGGTTGTCAGTCAACCTCCCACAAAGTCCATGGAAATTCTTTTCCAAGGATGAGTAGGTATAGGTAAGGGATGATACATACCATATTTCTTGTTGTTATGCTTGCTGGTACAACAAATCATGCATCCTCTTATGAACCTAGCTACTTGCTCTTTCATCTTGGGCGAATACACATACTTCTGTAAGTTAGCACGATCTTCCTTACGCCAAAGTGCCTTGCAAACTTGGAGGTGTGAGCCTCTCTAATCAGTTGCAAATTCTCACATTTAGGAAAACATAGCTTATCTAGCCTATAGAGTAACCCATCCTGGAGGTGGTAGTCAACATTATTGTCACAATCATGCACATGGATCTGACTTTACAATTGTTGATACACCTCCTTGAAGTCCTCATCTTCTGAATATGCCTCTCTGTATACATCATGGATGAATCGCTCCATATGCATAAGAGTCCCCAAAGCTATAATCTTTGATGTGGGTGGCCTTCAAAACATATCAGCCAACTTGTTTGTGCTTCCCTTCTTATACTTGATCACCAAATGAAACTGCTATAAAAAACCCATCCACTTTTAATGCCTAGTCTGCTGTAGCTTACTCTGGGCCTGCAAGTACTGTAATAGCTAGTGATCTATATGGACTATTGTCTCCTTCCCCATCAGATAGTCCTTCCACTTCTTTACAACTTTTACCATGGCATAAATATACTTATCATAGAAAGGGTAGTTAAGAACTGCCCCATGAAATACTTTAGAATGGTAGCAAATGAGCCTTCCTCGCATCAAGGCAACTCCCATAACATACTTGTTGTAGCATTTTTTGGTTTTGGTAAGTTAAAATAAATTAGTCCAAAAAATGAAAATATTTTTCAAAAAATGTTAAGCTAGGATATGGAAAAAAAGAATACTGAATAAAAATGTTAGGAGATATTTTGATAAATATGTCCATATCAAAGAAAATGTTAGAATAGATGCCCTAAAAAATGAAGGCAAAAATAAAATGTTAGGTTGGAGAGAAAAGAAAAAAAGTAGTAAACTTTGAGCTGGGACTCTCATTTAATTTATGCGTGTGGGCAAACAAAATTACTCCAAAGAGATCTACTGGAAAATCTCCTTTCCAGTTATTTTATGGAAAAGATGCAATCTTCCCTGCCAATTTGGCCTTCCCAGTTTTAAAATCCATGCAGGATTCAACAGATGAACCTGATGATTTTTCAAGGAGAATAAATCAGATTATTGAACTAAATGAAAACAAAGATGAAGCTCAATACAAATTGAAAAAGTATCAGAATAAGATGAAGAGCATGTTTGATAGAAGAGCCAAGGAAAGGGACTTCAAGGAAGGTGATCTAGTTATAAGATGGGATTCCAGGAGAGAAAAAATGGAAAACATGGCAAGTTTGACAACCTATGGTTTGGACCTTTAGCAATTGTTGAAGTGAAGGGAAAGAACACTTTTGTGCTACAAAATCTTGAGGGGATATATTCCGCTTATCCTGTAAATGGAAGGTTTCGCAAACATTACATTCAATACCGAGAAGTTGAAGTAGATTTCATTACTACCATTGTGAAAACTTCGATTTCTTTTACTTTTCAAGCTATCAGTGTGATTTGTTACAACAAAAGACTCCATAGCTCAAGGAGAAGGTACATGGATTTGCAGGTTCTCTTCATTCTAAAGGAGAAAGCAGTCCCCAGATGGAGTCGATGTTGTAGCATTTTTTGGTTTTGGTAAGTTAAATTAAATTAGTCCAAAAATGAAAATATTTTTCAAAAAGTGTTAAGCTAGGATATGGAAAAAAAGAATACTGAATAAAAATGTGAGGAAATATTTTGATAAATATGCCCATATCAAAGAAAATGTTAGAATAAATGCCCTAAAAAAAATGAAGGCAAAAATAAAATGTTAGGTTAGAGAGAAAAGAAAAAAGCAATAAACTCTGAAAGTGGTGCAAATCTAAATGCCACTACTTTTACTCTAATTCACTTTTGAAAATAATAGTTGTATGCAGTTTGTTTAGATTCCACACTAGTTTATTTAATCCAATTATAAAGTTTAATCATAATTGGATTTATTTTAAATTGATTTTCATAGGTATAAAATAAAATTGGCTCAACAATTTAATTTGAGCCAATGGAGAAAATAAGGTATAGAGGTAGATTTTTCATGAAAACAAATATTGGGTTGCTAGCTTAAATGCACCCAACTAAGTGAAGAAAAATTTTAGGGTAAGTAAAGGGTAGGTAGAAGAAAGGTTGCAAAAGTAAAAGGTTGTTAAAGCATAAGCCATTTATCATGCTTGATCCAATGTTTCAGTGTGCATGAGTAGTTATGAAAGTGAAAAGATGTTCACTAATTGATTTGATTAACTTCCCCTCATTTCATTTCATCCTCCACTACATACTTACTAATTCCCCCATTATCCCATCATTTCTTGTTAAAATACCCTTTTCCCTTCGTTTTCACCCTTGCCCTTTGGTTTCACACATTTTCCTAGCGAATTACTCTCTAAAGGTGATTTCCCTACCCAAAACCCCTTTTCCCTACTGTGAAACCCTTTCCCCATTGAAAAAATCACTTTCCCCTTGTAATTTCCCTAAAAATGCATAAAACCCCCTTGTCCTAGGTTTAAATTCCCGCCCCCGCATTACTTTATTAGCTCCGCAATTCGACTAAAAAACCCATAAAGACCCTTTAGCCTAAGTTTTGCCTCCCGTAGCTTTATTTTAATTAACTCCGCAATTCACCATTTTACCGATAAAAAACCTTTTAACCCACCCCCTTTGATGTGGTTAACAAACGTCGTCACATTTTAACCCTTGTCCCAATGTATTGAACCCGCGCATTATACTTTTAACCCCACTTTATATTATTAAATAACTACAAATTATTTGTAATTATTCCCTGGGCCCTGCTAATCTTCGCCTGATTTACCTCTGTGCATCTCAACCGCATGACAACCCTCCGATCGTCCACTTCAAAATCCAATGACCCACCTCCATATTGCGTGCTCCCGATGTCCGACAGTTAAAAGTCCAAGAGCATGCGAGATTCATGGTTTTTCTGGGGTCCCTTTCAGTTACATGGCAGCTTTACGTGAACTCGCGTGCTCTCATGAAAAAACCGCCCGAGTGCCAAAATTGATGCGATGAACCTTAATACTACCTCCCCATGTAGGCCAAAACCATCCACTGTTCACTTATTGAATTCCGTGCCAAATTTTAAACGTTACCTGTTAAAAAGCCAAAGACCCTCATTTTCGCTCCTTTCGGCCGTTTGGACAGTGAAACCTGCCTAAGCTTTCTTGCACCACCAAAAGCATATGAAATCCAATTTGACCACTGACTACCTTCTAAACACACTCCAGACTCTGTCCATAGACCTGTCAGCTCAAATAAAGCCATTTATCACCTCCGTGTCAACCGATGTTTTTATTAATAAATTGTTTTATTTTGTAGGTGATTAGAAGGCCAGAAGCTTGGATAAACAATTTTGATTCTAGTTCCAAAACCTGTTTACTCCAAGATTCGCAAAAAAATCTACTCAAAAGGCTTAATTCAGAAGGAAAAGACAATTATACACAGAGCAGAAGAAATCATTTGCATAGAGGCAGTAACTGTTAAAACAGAGATAAATCAGCGACAACATATCACATTTTCACATGAAGTCAAACATGTGTTTAGTGAAATTCACTTTTACTAAAGACATAAATGCAGGATAAGAGTAAAATATACTAGATGATGTGATTTACTATGACTAGTAAAAGTAAAAGCATGTGACTAAGCATTCATGGTAAAAGACTAAACAGAGGAGATAGATAAAGAAATACAAGTCAAAGTGTATCAGATGAAATTTTATCAGATGAAAGATCATAAGTAAATATGACATCCATTGTGAAAATCGAACAACATTTAGCTTTTGGAGGAACAGTCAGCCAACTTCAACAATTTTCAGTTTTTTCAGCGATAGTCACCAACAGCGCAGCATCAAAATAGTGCCAAATCAACTAGCAGTCTTTATTTTGATTTTATAATAATCTATTTTTGTAAAAACAGTTTATGATATTTTCTTAGTTCTACTATTGTATAAATAACTCTCTTCACGAGTTATTAAGGGTTGCACCCTTGGAGAAGCAATTCTAAACATTTGATGTGCTTGAATTTTCTGGATCATTAATACAAAGCAAAGGATTCTGAATTCTGTTTTACATAGTTTGTGTTTCCTGTAAATTTTTCCAATATTACTCATTATGTTTTTCTTCATATTCTTATGTCTTACAGAGATAACTAGGTAGGAATAATTAGGTTTCAATCTATTCCTATAAGCTTCTAAAGTGATAATCTATAAAGAGAATGAATTAATGGACTGTTTGTTTAATTAATTCCCTCTGAATCAATAAATCATCAACATCTTTTGTAAGCTTAAGTATATTCTCTTAAACCTTCTAAACATAGTTTAAAGGTTTTCATACTTATGATTATTTAATTTTCAATTTGAAGACTGTGATAATCATAGTTTTTCTCTATTTATGCTCGCCACCATATACGCTATATCATTGTGTGAAATTTTATAGAAGCCCTCTGCTTTGATATTAATATTATTCACAAGGTTAGGCATTACATTTTTACATATGTTTCATACATTGGTCCTCCAAATTAAAACAAAACCCCCAAAAAACAATTATCTTAGATGCTCTGGCATGATAGCTGACCATTATCATCTCAGAGATACAACATCAATCTGGCGCCACTACCGGGGATTCAAATTTCATTAAGTTTTCCTGGGGAAACGATATTCATTTTATTCCTTTAAGGTGATTAAAAGTCTAGAAAGGTTAAAAGCCTTCACCTAGCAACTCCACTAGCCCAAACTAGCAACTTTTAAGCACACTAGATCTCATTCAGAATCTGTC
The DNA here is from genome assembly GCA_000404065.3 of Pinus taeda. Lineage (NCBI taxonomy): Eukaryota > Viridiplantae > Streptophyta > Pinopsida > Pinales > Pinaceae > Pinus > Pinus taeda. The sequence goes on along the minus strand of APFE030362489.1, from coordinate 123,269 downwards.
TTAGTTAATCCTCTGTGAGATCCTGAAAAAATAATGAGAAAACCCAGTTCTAAAAGGAGACATCAAACATCTTCTTCTTCCTCTTCAGCCTTGCAGTCTGAAGATTTAGTATGATTTGATCCTTTTAGTAATATTCCATTCAATCCTAATTGGACACAAATACCTTCTATGGTTTTTGAACTATTAGATAGGGGAGTTGATTTAGATTCAACTTTCCTCATTCATTGTTTTGAAATGCATCTAGAACCCCCACTACCACCAGGATCACCTAAAACTGAGTTTGACTTGGGTGTTCATTTACCTGAATACAAACCCACATATTTCATATCCCCTACCAATTTCATTTCCTTCCACTTCTGAATGACCTGAAGCTTCTACTGCTGAACAACTTGAAGAGACCCTTTATGTATATTCAAATCCACTTTTTGAAACAAAAGAGGGTATTCATTCACAAGTCCAAAAGTTAGTGCTTAAGACTCCTTTAAAATTATTCATGGGATCCCCTCCTTTCACCTCCACATAGTCACACACCCCCTCAATTACCTTCTTCTACCCCTTCTTCATCTTCTTCTTCTTCATCTCCACATAGTCACACACCCCCTTAATTACCTTCTTTTACCTCTTTTTCATCTTCTTCTTCTTCATCCACACAAACACCTCATACACCACCTTCTACTATGGCATTCCAACATATTGTACAGGCTAGATATGCAGCGTTATTCTTACTTGCTAAACTCGATGCATTCCCAGTTGGGTACTTGAAATACCTTCCGAGGTATAATGGATAAATTGGTCCCTCGGTTGAGGACCATCTTCAAGCTTTTCTAGACTTTGCAGACAACATGAATATCAAACAAGAAAATGTTTACATGAGATTGTTTGTACAGTCACTTGAAGGAACTGTAAGAATCTGGTTTAGGAAGTTACCTGTAAATTCCATTAGAAATTGGGAAGAGATTACAAACGTATTTAAAAATCAATGGGGTGTAAAGAAATACCCTCTTTATGTAGGTTTTAACCCCGTACAGAAATTACCTGCATACAAATTCTAAAACATAGAAAATAAACAATGCGAGAGCATAACACATAAAACACATATACACAAAGATTTCCCCTGGATCCCAAAACCGGGACTACCAGCTTGAT
>APFE030362489.1:22818-109466 GCA_000404065.3 Pinus taeda | reverse complement strand
TTCTGCAGCAAGGAATTTGAAGAATTTTGTAAGAAGTGTGGTATAGCACGGCAGAAGACTACTCCATATACACCTCAGCAAAATTAAGTCGCAAAAAGAATGAAAAAGACATTGATGGAAAGGGAAAGAAGCATGCTCAGTGGTGCCGGGTTAGAACAGGAATTCTGGGCAGAGGCGGTGGATACTGCATGTTACTTGGTCAACAGATTACCTTCATCAGCGTTGGAGGATAAGACTCCACAAGAAGTACGGACTGGTAAGAAACCCTCTCTTTCACATCTGAGGGTATTTGGATGTGATGCATATGTACATGTTCCAAAGGAGAAACGAACCAAGTTGGATAGTAAATCTGAAAAGTGCATCTTTATTGGGTATAAGGATGGTTTAAAGGGTTATAAGCTTTGGAACCCAGTAACAAGGAAGGTTGTGTACAGTCAGATGTGGTGTTCAGAGAGGTGAAAGATGTTATTAAACATGAAGTCCAACCAAAGGAACCTGTGAAGATAGAGTTTGAACTAAAGGAGGAAGAATCAGACTCTGTAGCAGAGGATGAATCAGAAGATGAAGAGCCACAAACTCCAGTTGTGAGAAGATCAGTTCGAGAAAGAAGGCAGCCAGAAAGGTATAGTCCATCTGCTTTCTGTTCAAACTTTGCTTTGTCTGTTACTGATTATGATCCCAAAACTGTGAAGGAAGCAGTGGATTCAGAGGATGGAAAACTCTGGAAAGAGGCCATGGTTGATGAAATGGCATCTTTGCACAAAAATGAGGTTTGGGATCTGGTGGAGTTGCCAGCTAGAAGGAACCCATTGGCAGCGAATGGGTGTTCTAGAAGAAGACAAATGCAGAAGGGAAGGTGGAGAAATACAAAGCTCGGTGGTAGCAAAAGGTTATTCCCAGGTGTCGGGAATTGATTTTGGTGATATTTTTTCTCCTGTTGCCAAGATAACTTCTATTAGATTACTTTTATCTGTTGCTGCTGCTTTTGATTTTGAGGTAGAATAGATTGATGTGAAGACAACATTTCTTCACGGGGATTTGGAAGAGGAAATCTACATGAAGCAACTTGAAGGCTTTGCGGTGAAGGGTAAGAAAGAACTGGTATGCAAGTTAAAGAGTCTCTGTATGGGTTAAAACAGTCACCAAGGATGTGGTATCAGAAATTTGATACATTTATACGGGGACTTGGCTTCACCAGAAGCAAAGCTGATCACTGTGTGTATTTTAAATTAATTGGTGACCGTGTTATTTATCTGGTCTTGTATGTGGATGATATGTTGCTGGTTGGAAATGACAAAGAAATTATCCAGGATTTGAAGACCCAATTGTCCTCCAAATTCGACATGAAAGATCTCGGTGCTGCAAACTATATTTTGGGCATGGAAATTAAAAGAGATCGGGCAAAGAGGAAGCTCTGGTTAAACCGGAGGAAGTATGTCGAGACAATATTGCAGAGGTTTAATATGCAGGATAGTAAACCGGTGAAGGTTCCTATTCCTGTAGGTGTGAGGTTATCTGCTGAATAGTGTCCCAAGACACAAGAAGAGGAAGAGGACATGTCCCGTGTTCCATATGCAAGTGCAGTGAGTAGCTTGATGTATGTAATGGTATATACTAGACCATACATTGCACATGCAGTGGGAGTATTGAGCAGGTTTATGTCAAAACCAGGGAAGGAGCACTGGACAGCAGTGAAGCGGGTTTTCAGGTATTTGTGTGGCACTAGCGATTATGGTTTGTGCTACGAAGGAAGACCATGATTGGATAGTGTGTTGGATATTCATGGCTTTGTTGATGCAGACTGGGCTGGAGATCTGGATTAGAGAAGATCTACAAGTGGGTATGTGTTTAACCTATTTGGAGGTGTAGTCAGTTGGATGAGTAAGAAACAATCTGTAGTGGCACTATCAACTACAGAGGCAGAATACATGGCAGCCACTCATGCAACCAAGGAATCAGTTTGGTTGCAGAGATTGTGTTCAAGTATGGGGTTAGTACAAGGATCTATAAGGATAGACTGTGACAGCCAAAGTGCAATTTTCTTGGCAAAGAACCCTGCTTATCATTCAAAGACTAAGCACATTGATGTTCAGTATTACTTTGTGAGGGATATGATAGAAGACAAAAAGGTGTTGCTGGGAAAGGTGGACACTTTGAAGAATACTGTAGATGCATTGACAAAATTTGTGAGCTCTGAGAAGTTCTCTTGGTGTAGAGAAACAATGGGAGTTTCAGGGTTGGAAAAATTACTAAGCTCTCCTGTGGCCCCTTGTGGAAAGAAAACAACAAGTGGGAGATTGTTGGGTTGTGTTATATTCTTTCCACGACTAATCCACATAGTGAACCATGGGGTTAGAGGGGGGGCGGAGCCCCCCATTCGTTGCGCCGATTGCCCAATGGGGGGTTCACAGGAGGGGCAGTAGCCCTCCCCTATCCGGGTGGTTTGAGGGGGCCGGGTAGCCCCCCTCTACAGGGTCCGAGGCAACGCCCTGGGAATTTTTTTTTGGACCCTATATTAGGTTGGGCGAACCTACCTATGGTTTTCGGTCCATGATTTTGCATGCGATGGTTTTCGGTCCATGGTATTGGATGCTTCGGCATGTATAAATATGTATTGTAACATTGAAAGGAATATAATGAAAAATCAAGCTGGTAGTCTCGGTTTTGGGATCCAGGGGAAATCTCTGTGCATATGTGTTTTATGTGTTATGCTCTTGCATTGTTTATTTTCTTTGTTTTAGAATTCGTATGCAGGTAATTTATGTATAGGGTTAAAACCTACAGTCAAATGTTTGTTGGTAAGAAAAAATTATCAACTCTTGCACTGGTTCCATCAATAGTCTCGGAACCTTTTGTCCAATGGGGATTATATTTTGTTGGAGAGATTCATTCCACTTCAAGTAATCAGCAAAGATGGATCCTGACTGCAACAAATTACTTCACTAAATGGGTGGAAGCAATTCCAGTGAGAAATGCTATTGATTCAGTAGTAATCAAATTTTTTGAAGGGAACATCTTATCTATATTTGGTTGCCTAACTCAAAAATTGTCACTGATAATGCAACAACTTTTTCTAGTGCTAAAATGATTGAGTTTTGCCAAAAATATCAGATTCTATTACATCATTCAACTTCATATTACCCACAAGGTAATGGCCTTGCAGAATCCTCAAATAAAAGTCTGGTAAAGGTAATAAAAAAGACTCTAGCAGATCATAAAAAAAGCTGGGACTCTCAATTAATTTATGTAGTATGGGCAAAAAAAATTACTCCAAAGAGATCTATTGGAAAATCTCATTTCCAGTTAGTTTATGGGAAATATGCAATATTCCTTACCAATTTGGCCTTCCTTGTTTTAAAATTCTTCCAGGATTCAACAGATGAACCTGATGATTTTTCAAGGAGAATAAATTAGATTATTGAGCTAAATGAAAACATAGATGAAGTTTGATACAAATTGAAAAAGTATCAGAATAAGATGAAGAGCCTGTTTGACAAAAGTGCCAGGGAATGGGACTTCAAGGAAGGTGTTCTAGTTCTAAGATGGGATTCCAGGAGAGAAGAAAAGGGAAAACATGGCAAGTTTGACAACTAGTGGTTTGGACCTTTAACAATTGCTGAAGTGAAGGGAAACAACACTTTTGTGCTACAAAATCTTGAGGGGCTATATTCCACTTATCATGTAAACAGAAGGTTTCTCAAACATTACATTCAGTACTGAGAAGTTGAAGTAGATTTCATTGCTACCATTGTAAAAACTCTGGTTTCTTTTTCTTTTCAAGCTGTTAGTGTGATTTCTTACATCAAAATAATCCATAGCCCAAGGAGAAGGCACATGGATCTGTAGGTTCTTTGTATTCTACAAGAGAAAGCAGTCCCCAGATGCAGCTGATGTTGTAGCATTTTTTGGTTTTGGTAAGTTAAAATAAATTAGTCTAAAAATGAAAATATTTTTCAAAAAATGTTAAGCTAGGATATGGACAAAAAGAATACTGAATAAAAATGTTAGGAAATATTTTGATAAATATGTCCATGTCAAATAAAATGTTAGAATAGATGCCCTAAAAAATGAAGGCAAAAATCAAATGTTAGGTTAGAGAGAAAATAAAAAAAAAACAATAAACTCTGAAAGTGTTGCAAATCTAAATGCCACTACTTTTACTCTAATTCACTTTTGAAAATAATAGTTGTGTGCAACTTGTTTAGATGCCACACTAGTTTATTTAATCCAATTATACAGCTTAATCATAATTGGATTTGTTTTAAATTGATTGTCATAGGTAGAAAATAAAATTTTCTCAACAGTTTAATCTGAGCCAATGGAGAGAATAAGGTATAGAGGTAGATTATTCATGAAAATAAATATTGGGTTGCTAGCTTAAATGCACCCGACCAAGTGAAGAAAAAATGTTATGGTAAGTAAAGGGTAGGTAGAAGAAAGGTTGCAGAAGTGCAAGGTTGTTAAAGCATAAGCACAATTATCATGCTTGATCCAATGTTTCAATGTGAAGGAGTAGTTATGAAAGTGAAAATATGTTCACTAGCTGATTTGATTAACTTCCCCTCATTTCATTTCATCCCCCACTACATACTTACTAATTTCCCCATTATCCCATCAATTCTTGTTAAAATACCCTTTTCTCTTCATTTTCACCCTTGCCCTTTGGTTTCACACATTTTGCTAGTAAATTACACTCTAAAGGTCATTTCCCTACCTAAAATCCCTTTTCCCTAGTGTGAAACCCTTTCCCCTTTGAAAAAATCACTTTCCCCTTGTAATTTCCCTAAAAACCCATAAAACCGGCCTTGTGCTAAGTTTAAATCTTCCTCCCCCCCCCCACCCCCCCCCCCACCGCATTACTTTATTAACTTCGCAATTCGCCTAGAAAACCCATAAAGGCCCTTTAACCTAAGTTTTGTCTCCCCCGCCTTTATTTTAAATAACTCCGCAATTCACTATTTTTCCCAATAAAAAACCTTTAACCCACCCCCTTTGGTGTGGTTAAAAAACCCCACCTCATTTTAACCCTTGTCACATTGTATTGAACCCACACATTATACTTTTAACCTACTTTATATTATTAAATAACTACAAATCATTTGTAATTATCCCCCCGACCCCGCTAATCTCCGCCTGATTTACCTCCATGCATCTCGACCGCGCAAAAACCCTCCGATCATCCACTTTAAAATCCAACGACCCACATCCATATCATGTGCTCCCAATGTCCGATAGTTAAAAGCCTGAGAGAACACGAGATTCGTGGTTTTGCTCGGGCCCCTTTCGGTTATGTGGCAGCTTTACGTGAACTCGCATGCTCTCATGAAAAAACCGCTCAAGTGCCAAAAGGAGTGCGATGAACCTTAATGCCACCTCCCCGCGTAGGCGAAAACCGTCCACTATTCACTTATCGAATTCTGCGCCAAATTTTAAATGTTACCCGTTAAAATGCCAAAGACCCTCATTTTCACTCTTTTCACCCGTTTACACATTGAAACTTACCTAAGCTTTCCTGCGCCACCGATAGTATCTGCAAGCCAATTTGACCACTGAATACCTTCTAAACACACTCCGGACTCCATCCACAGACCTCTCAGCTCAAAAAGCCATTTATCACCTCCTTGTCAACCTATGTTTTTATTAATAAATTGTTTTATTTTGCATGTGATTAGAAGGCCAAAATCTTGGATAAATAGTTTTGATACTAGTTTCAAAACCTGTTTACTCCAAGATTCGCAAAGAAATCTACTAAAAAGGCTTAATTCAAAAGGAAAAGACAATTATACACAGATTAAAAGAAATCATTTACATAGAGGGAGTAACTGTTAAAACATAGATAAATTAGCAACAACATATCACATTTTCACATGAAGTCAAATAGGTCTTTAGTGAAATTCACTTTTACTAAAGACATGAATACAGGATAAGAGTAAAAGATACCAGATGATGTGATTTACTATAATTGGTAAAAGTAAAAGCATGTGACAAAGCATTCATGGTAAAATACTAAACAGAGGAGACAGATAAAGAAATAAAATTCAAAGTGTATCAGATGAAAGGTCATAAGTAAATATGACATCTAGTGTGAAAATCGAACAACATTCAGCTTTTGGAGGAACAATTAGCCAACTTCAACAATTTTCAGTTTTTCCGGCGATAGTCACCAACAGTGCAACATCAAAATAGTGCTAGATCAACTGGCAGTCTTTATTTTGATTTTATAATAATATATTTTTGTAAAAACAATTTAGGATATTTTCTTAGTTTCACTGTTGTATAAAGAACTCTCTTCACAAGTTATTAAGGGTTGCACCCTTTAGAAGCAGTTCTAAATATTTGATGTACTTGAATTTTCTGGGTCATTAATACAAAGCAAAGGATTATGAATTCTATTTTACACAGTTTGTGTTTCCTATAAGTTTTTCCAGTATTACTCATTATGTTTTTCTTCATATTCTTATGTCTTACAGAGATAACTAGGTAGGAATAATTGGGTTTCAATATATTCCTATAACCTTCTGAAGTGATAATCTATAAAGAGAATGAATTAATGGACTGTTTGTTTAATTAATTCCCTATGAATCAATAAATCATCAACATCTTTTGTAAGATTAAGCATATTCTCTTAAACCTTCTGAACATAGTTTAAAGGTTTTCATACTTATGATTATTTAGTTTTCAATTTGAACACTATGATAATAATATTTTTTTTCTCTGTTTCTGCTCGCCACCATACAAGCTATATCACTATGTGAAATTTTATAGCAGACCTCTGCTTTGATATTAATATTATTCACAAGGTTAGGCATTACAACGTTACATCTGTTTCATACATTGGTCCTCCAAATTAAAATAAAACCCCAAAAAAACAATTATCTTAGATGCTCTTGCATGATAGATGACCATTATCATCTCAGAGATACAACAATACCCACTCACATTTGTCTCCACTTCAAATGGCCTTTGTAGGTTTAGTAATGTGAGAACTGGTGCTTGACTGATCTTCTTTTTTAGCTCCTTGAAAGCCTTTTTCTGACCTTTTCCCCATTGGAAACTCTTGCCACTGGTTATTATGGCATGGAGCGATGTTGTTATCACTGAAACCAAGGCTATGAATTTCCTCAGGTACTATTTTGCCCCAATGAAACTCTTAGCTTAGAGACATTAGTGGGCACAGACCATTTCATGATGGCCTCCATCTTGGAAAGATCTATCTTCAATACTCCTCCATCGATCACATACCTCAGATACAAAAAAGATTGTTGCACAAACTCGCACTTATTGAGATTTGCTAGCAGCTAGTGCTTCTTCAATGTTTCCAGCACCCCCATCAAATGTGAAATATGCTCCTCCCAAGTAGCACTATATGCTAGTATATCATCTAGATAGACAATAAAAAATGTATCTATGAAAAGGCATAGTATATCAGTCATTAATCTCATAAATGTAGCTGGTGCATTACATAGGCCAAGTGACATAACTAACCACTCATACAAACCTTGCCTAGTTTTGAAGGTGGCCTTCCATGTATCTTCTTCTTTGACTTGAACCTGGTGATATCCAAACTTCAAGTCCAGGTTGGTGAAATAATTTGCTTGCTACAACTGATCTAGCAGATCATCTATCCTGGGCAAGGGGTATCTCTTCTTGAGCATGATTTTATTCAACGCCCTCTAATCTATACACATCCGCCAAGTCCCATCCTTCTTTGGCACAATGATGATGGGCGACCCACTTGGTGATGTACTCGGTCGAATGAAACCCTGTTCTAGTAGCTACTGAAACTATTTCTTCACCTCACTTGCTTCTATAAAAAACTATCTGTACAACCCAATATTTGGCAATGGGGAGTCTGACAATAGCTAGATCTTGTGCTCCACTTCTCTCTTAGGTGGTAATGCTTTAGGCTCTTGAAACACATCCTTATATGCATGTCAAAATCTCCTCTAATTGTTGTTTATGTTTCTTAGTACACCCCTCAGGGGATGCCTTGCCTCTTATTGACTCCTCTTCATACTGGCTTTCTCTTAAAAACAACAAAACATACTTCTTGCTGGAAATGATCAATTTCTTGCCTTGGTTGGCACTTACCAGTGAAATTTTTTACTTTCTTTGTGCACATTGATAATGAATGATTTTCCATCCTTGATGAGTCAGTACTAGTTGGCTCTCCTCATGAATATTTCATCTCACATGTACGTGTATGGACTCCCAAACATGACTCCACATATATAAAGGGGAGCCACATCCAAATCTACATCATCAATAAAATCAACACCAATAGCAAATATATTTTTTCACTGTTTTGTTACCTTCATCTCTACATCTTTATTTACCCATCCCAGTGGATATGGGTTTGGATGATCATGAACTTCCAACCCCAAAATCTTGACCAGCTCTGCTATAATGAGATTTACTTGCAATCGTGATTCAACAGAGCATCAATATTTGTCTTCTTGACCTATATATTTATATGGAAGAGTTTGGTAATTTCTTTCTCTTCTTGCTGCTAAAGGCTACTCAAATTCACCTCCTACATTGATGTACACATGACCTTCTTATCCACGTTCGAGCTACTTTCAACTTGGTTGCTCGAATAAATGGCGATGAGATTCTTCTTATTATTATCTTTCTTCTTGTTCTTTAGGTTTAGCTTTGGATGCAACTTACAACACTTCTTCTTTGTATTGCCATCAATGTTTCAGTGGTTGTAATGATTGCTAGGATCTTTGCATTGGTTTGTTATGTTTGCTATATTTTTATCTTTTCCCCCTTTTTTCTTCTTCTTCCCTTCCTTAGAAGCTACCTGTTTTTCCTTCCGCTTCGATCAACTTTATTGCGCTCTTTTAAGGCCTATGTTCTCTAGGTACTATGCCTATACACAAGCCTAGTCCACCAATTTGGGCTTGAAAAACATCACTTGCTCACGCACATGGTAGTGCAAACCCCCTAAATACTTGAGGAGTACATCTGGGTTCTTTGGAGAGATACCCAACATTATAGCCATCTTTCTTAATTTTGTGGTGTACTCTTGCACACTTTGGCCCAAAATTTTCCTGAAGTAATGCCACCAAATCCAATAGTCCTCCATGTGCCCAATGGGATAAAACTGTGATTTAATGAGGGTTTTTAAATCCTCCCACTTAGTCACTGGAGGTTCTCCCTCCAACCTCGGGGTTTCTATGTGGCTCTTCCACCAAGTCAATGCACGACCCTCTAATTTCATCTGCGTGAATAAGATTTTTGCCCTTCCTTGATCTGATGGATGCTGAAATAAACTTCCAGTTGTTGTAACAAGTGGTTCAGCTTTAGAGCATCAATCTCATCGTGGTATGGCTTGATATCAACTTTTGCTTCCATTATGAACAAGGATTGATTCACAACACTCGAACAAGGTTGATCTTTTACGATTCTTTCTTCGGTTGGTTCTTTGTGTCTTTTTGATATTCGGATCCCCCTTCTGATTCATCCTCTACATTAGAATCCCAATCTTATTTCTTAGGGCCACCATGAGGATCTTTACATTGTGGTTTATATTCGTGACGTGTTGTTCGAGCCACAAAAACATCACCTTTGCAGGATCACGAGGTTCATTTATAGATTCATCGACCATGATTAGGGTTTTATGATTTTTCACCCCGTCAACCGAAATCTCTTGCAAATATCCACAAATACCCAAAGAAACCGTCTATGATACCAAATTATTTGTAAACTGTCATGGATATTCCACTGGACAATTCGTAACAATAGATCTAATAATATTATATTAAAACTATGAAATTCTACACTATTACAATTTATTAAACTTTAAGATCTGTGCATTTAACTGTAATTAGTGCATGCATGCGAATGAAAAGTATACAAAAAAGTAGAGAATGACAAAAATAAGCACACACATACAATACACAAGATATGGAAGAAAACATAGCTAGAAGGTGAGGCTGTTTTGCTCTCTTTCTCTGTCTAGAAATATGGGTGCATCTACAAAGAAGTAATGCATGTGGCCAGTGGACTACTACAATGTACAAATCCTCTCAATGTTCTCTACATCCTATCTCTCCTAGCTATATTTTCTCAGCTATGGAACAAAATTCTCTTGAAAGAATGGAATGTCTCTTCCTCCTAGTGGCCCGGTTATAACACATCTCGATAGCCTACTAGTGGTAAGTTTGACTACATCAACTCTTAACTAAAGTTATAAAATAGACTCTTTTAGAGTATTTTACCTCAAAAACATGTGTCTAGCCCCTTTTCCATGAATAATGGGGGCTAACGCAGCATCCTCCAGAACTATAGGTGTGAAAATAGGAAGGTCAACTTCTGAGTGGCATAACGTTTGCATACAGACTCTGATTGATGCACTTCTTGCATTGTTGGAAATGTATCTATGTGTAGAATAACATGAAAATATGCTAAGCTAGAGAGGAAAATTGTTTCCCCAAAAAAACCTCGTTTGTTGCCTCAAAATGCTCCCAAAAGGTTTCAAACCATGTTTTGCTAAACTGGGTCCTTACGATAAAAATGGTCCTGTGAGTTGATTCCATTTTTTTTTCTACTCCAAATGCATCCTGATGGATGAAAAAAAAATATAATGATCCAATTCACATCATTGCAAGAGAGGATTATCTACTTATCACTTGTCAATATTAAATCATCAACATACAAAACAAGAATAAGCAACTTACCATATACCGCAATGTGATATAGGTTCGAATCTGCTTCACTTTTGGTGAAGCCCAATCCACTAAGATAACCGTTGATCTAAGTGTACCATGCTTAGGTCACCTATTTGAGACCATACGATGCTCTCATGAGTCTACACACATGTGTCTCCTAATTTTATGTCTCAAATACTTTTGGCTACTCTATGTAAATTTCCTCCTCAACAACATAATTGAGAAAAGTAGTCTTCACATCCCTCTGGTGGATTTTCCATCCCATTTACGTAACCAATGCTAGAATGGATATGATTGAGGAATATCTTGCAACTGCTGCAAAATTTTCCTCATAGTCCACCCCCTCTACCTAAGAGAATCCTTTGGCCGCAAATATGGCCTTGTATTTCTCGTTTCTCTAGCTACAAGCTTCACCTTATAGATCCATGTGGAGCCAACCACTGATTTCCCTTATGTTCTTGGCACCACCTCCCATACATTGTTCTTGATGATGGATTCATATTCTTCCACCATGGCATCAACCCAAATATGTTGAGAAAAATTATTTCTCAAATGAAGAAGACGATTTCCCAATGAGATTTGTCATGAGAGCCATGTAGCCAGGGTACCTATCAGGTGACCTCTTCTTCCTACATTGTGATGTAGGGGCTCCCACATTCTCCCTAGCATCTTGCAACAATCTATCAAATTTTCGAGTTATTTTTCTCCCTTCTGTGGAAGATTCTAGTTAAGTGGGTGCCTCCAATTTTCCTCCTGTCTGCTTTGGTGCATATGGCTGCTCCACAACCTCCTAAAGCTGATCTTGAGGCTCCTTCTTTGGAGATAGAAGCTTCTTCTCTGGTGGGATACTTATCTCTCATTCCGAAGAGAATCTCATATCCTTCTCCTCATCGAACTTGACATCTCTCCTCACAATTGTCATCCTCATTGAAGGAAAATACACTCGATAATTGTGTGGAGTTTCAGTGTATCATACAAAAACTCCCAACTCTATTGTAGGCTTAAGTTTCTTCCTCGAATCCTTGGATACATAAAAATAAATTGAAGCTCGAAATTTTTTGAAGTGAGACACATTAGGATTTCTCCCAGATAAAATTTCGTTCAGTGTGATGATACCAAGTATTCTATGAAGACACTGATTATGCAAGTAGATTGTAGTGTTGAATGCTTCCACAAGGGAAAATTTTAGGGGCTAATATTCGCCCATGGGCTAATTTTTTATACTTTTTTCCAAAAATATTATTCGTTAATTTCCATTTTTTTGTAAAAATTATTCGTCCAAATTTTATAAAATGAAATTATTTTACCCTAAAAATCGCCAAAAAATTATATATAGACTATATAAAAATATTATAAATTTGAATATTTTTACAAAAATATCTCCAAACATTTTATAAATTTCATAATATGGACTAGTGGGATTCGCCAAGGTTTCTAAACTTTAAGATAAATTTCCATCCTTAAAATTTTCCCTAGCTTCCACCCATAGATGTAATGGAAACCATTTATCATGCAACACGACTCTTGCTGCTCCCACTATGCTCTTATTCTTCCTTTCAACTACCCTATTATGTTGTGGGTTATGGGGTACTATCAGTCCTCTTTGAATACTTTCTCTAGCAAAAAAATCCTTCAAGGCATGCAAAAAAAAAATCACCTCCATTGTCGCTCCTAAGATCCTTCACCTTCTTCCCAGTATCATTATCAACCAATTCTTTGAATTCAACAAATTTTGAGAAAAAATCATGCTTCTTCTGCATGATGAAGATCCAACATTTTCTAGAGAAATCATTAATAAAAATAACATAGTACTTATGTTTTGCTATGGAGGCTGTAAAAAAGGGTCCACAAACATCAAAGAGGACTCACTCTAGGATTGCATCTGCTTTTCTACCTCAACCATGGAAAGTGGATTTGAAATATTTCCCCAATGTGTAACCCTTGCAGACATCATGTTGGTCAAGGGAGCCTTTGGGGAGACAGGTCATAATTTGTTGCATGATTTTTAAGGCACCATGGCGTAGATGACCTAATCTCCTATGCTAGAGTTCTCCAACATCTCGATTCTGCACCTTTTCAACAAACGCATTTCAATATCCCATCTCAATTTTGTATAGGTTCTTCGCTCGAACCCCGTTCTACTTAAATTTTCCAGTAGCTGTGTCTCAGAAAGGCTTTCCCTTTATTGAAAATAACATTATAGCCTTTATCATCCAATATTACTATAGAGACCAGGTTCTTCTTCAGCCTAGGTAGAAACATAGCATATTTGAGGTGAAGAGGAGAGGCTTTCTCCCTCTCAAAGGCGATAATATCAATTCTTGTAGCACTGCACCTCCCATCACCCCCCATTTCGATATGCATCTGGAGATCCCTCTCTTCCAGGCTACTGAAAAAAATCCTTGCACCCTATCATATGGAACTAGGCACCATAATCAAGCTACCACACACTCCCCATAACAATGTTGGCCATGCATGATATTAGGGTGAAGTATAATTTGAATTGTGAAGTTGATGCTTCACCTCCTGCTCCTCCTGAAGGCTTCTTGTGCAAACATTTTGTTGTGAAATTCCCATATTCATGGCAGTGGAAGCATTTTATCTTGCTTAAGTCTTTCTTCTTGCCATTATTTTGCCTAGATTCAGGTTTGATTTGGGTTTTCTTTCCTTTTCCCTTCTTCTCCTTTTCAACTAATGAAAATTTCTGTTCATCCTCTGGTCTTGATGATGTTCCATCTCTGGTATTTCTCTTGAACACTTCTTGAACCAAATCAAACCATAACCTTTCCCAATGCGGTAATTTTCCCTTCCATTCACCCTGGTAGTTGTGCCAGGATTTTGGAAGGCCTAGAAGAGATAAGCTCACTAAGTCATCTTCTGCAACATTCACCTCAACCCCTCCAAGCTCATCATGAACTTGTGTGAACCTGGAGAGATACTGTGGAATAGTATCATTCTTCTGCATTCTTGTTTTTCAAAGTTTGTCTTTCCGGGCCAATCTTCTATGGTCGTTGCTATTTTCGAATAGCTCAGCCAATGTTTTCCACATAGAAAATGGTGTCTCCTTGCCTTGGATATTTGAGACCACATGGTATCTCACACCTCCTAGAATAATTCTCCTGGGCTTTGTGACATATTTCTTCCATTGGGCTAATTATTGTGCATCAAACTGTTAGGTTTTTGCAATGCCAGTTTTAGCATATTCTAGCACACCATTGTCATCGAGCACTGCTTCCATTTGATCCTTCTAGGCTATGAAATTTGAGCTACCCTCCAAGGCATACTCCAATCTCAGTTCATTGAAAGATATTCTCTCGATCTTAAAGAAAAACTACTACACTAAAGTTGCAAATTCGAAATTCTTGAGAGACAAACTTGAAATATTGGTTCTAATGCGATTTCAAGGCTCTACTATCATGTAAAAATATGATAGAAATTTCAACTGCTCAAGATTTCAAACTGAAAAACAAGATACATAATTCTACTCTACTGATTAGCAGAATGGAAATCATAATTTAGAACAACATGCATAGACACGCAATAAGAAAAACATAAGTACACAATTATTTCTAGTGGAACTAACTGGGAAAAAACCATCAAGCCTCTTTGCATTAATCGGTTGAATAGAGGAACTATTATTATTGTCTGCTCCAGCTCTGAGCACAACCCATAAAAGAATAACTGTTCCCTCTGTTGAATGAGAAACTTTGGCCAATGCTTGGCCAATTATTTGCTTAGCCAGACTCCTATTTCCTTGTGTAATTCTTGAGGAAATTAACTCCTAAAAGATAGGAATTTACTCCTATTTTCTTGTGAAATTCCCAAGGATTGATCTCCTAACTGCATGCAACAATTGGACACTTAGACTAGTACACAAATAATGTTACACAAGCCTTAACGCTTCCACCTCATCTGAGCAATTCAAGTTACATTCATGCATTAGCTATTTTGGTATGATTTATGAGTTAATTGATAGATCTCTGAGTTATACTTTTGTCCCACCACAAAACTGACCTTCAATTGACTCTATTAATAGTTAGAGGTTCGTTAACTGAATACCACTGAAAATCACTGAACTGGATTCCTAATATTTAGCAATCAACACAGGCATAACTGAACCCCAAGCCCCTAAATCGAATTTACTGAGTTAACTAAGTGACAAGATCCATATCACATTATTTCACTACCTCCAAGTTGTTTTGCTGATGTGGAAATTTGATTTATTCAATTTGACTAAGGCTAAAGTCAAATTGAGCCTTTCTTGCTAATTTTTAACAAACTTTTCCATAAATAAGTCAAAAAATTTCAAAGCAATGAGATATAGACTTTTAAAAGTATAATAGTTTGTTCTACATCATCGGTGAATTAAAATTCCAACAAGTACATCCATCACATTTTCTTCTGAGATATTAAATTTTCCCATGGATGCATGACATTGAAAGAAATAGCTCATCAATTAAACAAGAGCCATGTGGTGGCATGCAACTGCTTATTTGTACACATGATTCATTTGTATGTAGTTTTTAGTTCAATTAGTTGTGATTTTATGTGTGAAGAATAAAATGAACCTATAGCTCAAGTTCATATATACAAAGAAAGTTTAGACCTACCCAATTAGTTAAAAAAAGAAGCCAAGTATTTTGAAACTAATACCAAACTATTCTATTTTAGTTTCTAATTTCAAAGTATTGAATCTAAATTTCCAAGTGTACTTTTATAAATTGTTCTTAATTGAAGAAAAAACATGGGGTTTTGATAATATCGTTCTTTTGTGAGTTGATTCTATTTTTAGTGGTATTTATTTACATGGAATGGGAAAACAAGTTTTTTTTTTTTTTTTTTTTTGCAAGAATTACTTTTAGCTATGTTTTTGCAAAATTGACATTTGTGTTGTTGTTGTTTTTTTTTAATTGTATACTAATATTTACAGGTATTAGTTTGATAGATAACCCATTTGATAAAACAAATAAGTAAGCCCCTAGAGCAAATTGACATTTTCTTCATTTTGCATGTAAACAACAAACAAGACTAGAGAGTACAAAAGTGTATTTCTTTGTTATTAGTTTTCAGAAGTTTTATTGTCTATGTCATAGTCTTACCAAAGGTTCATGTGCTACATTGTAAAAAGAATGTACATATGTTGTAATGTTTGGAATAAAACAACAAAGAGATGACTTAGTCTGAGGACGTGGATTGTATAACTAGGAATAGAGAATTCTTGTTAGGGATGATACAATTTATTGGGCAAATAAGAAACCTGAACATGACGATAAGATTTAAATGCTTAGTGTTGCATGAAACAAAGGGAATGGTTCATGCAATTAAATGGCATTAGGAAAATATTCAGGTCCATGATTTTTTGAAATGATATGAGTAAAAGAGAACATAATTTATGGATTGATTACAAGAACAATGATGCAGTAATAAGGGAGCGACAAAAAACTTGCTCCAAAAGAAAAAGAGGCACTTGGAAGAGATGATGTGAATAGAGTACTAGTTTCAGTTTTGCTGTAGATAAAAAACATAAATGTTGTATGACTAAAATTTTTGATTAATGGGTTATGCTTCATTGTCATTGTAATAGATATGGATAAATAACAAATGGAATATGTGTTTTTTGAATATATTTGTTATGCAATTGTGAACCAATATTTTCCTAATTTGTATATTGATTGTGGTTATGATTATGCATAGGAACATGTGTCCTATGGTTCCATGAAAAAGTAAATAAGTTGATGTAATAAACAATAGTAATTACAAAGTGCCTGATGTTGAGACTGAAGAAGAGTTCCATAACCATTTTCCCTAGATGCTTAGTGATATCATAAAAAAAATCAATAAATGAATTTAAGGATCTCAACGATTTATTCAAAATGAAAAACAAGATCAGTTAGAACAATTGGGTTCTAAGAGCGTTTGTATTACTGTATAAATCTATACCAGAGATGCTTTGTTTGACAAAGACAGTCAATGTGTACATTAAGATATTTGTTTGCAAAATCCTGTTCTGACACAAAAACAATATGTAAAACATCAAACAAATGTACTCAAGTCGATTATGTCTTTTTGTAGTGCTTTTATAGGCTTTAGCCTTTATTATGCACAAGCTTCCATTCCCACCACAGGGAGGAGTGTCGAGGAGCTACTAAGAGAGTTCCTGAACATTCTCGAATAGTTGGTATGTGGTAGGTGAGGTGGACGCCCAATGTAAGGTGGATCCAAGATTCTATCAGATAAGAACTGTAGGAGTGCATGTGCCACCATTCAAGGAATTCTTTATCCAAAGGAAAATAAACGCTGCAGAATAACAATTCCTTAATGTAACTATCACCCAAGCTCAGAAGGGGTAACATTGTGGATGCAATAGTACAATTGGTCTCTGAGGAAAGTACAAAAATGTCAACTAAAGAGTATGCATGGTACAGAGCCAAAGGGCCATGGCACAACCATTCTTGAAAAATAAGAAAGGATGTTCAATGTCGAATAAAGGTAGAAAATGTTGGATATATAGAGAGAATTGGATAAGGATTACCCTGTTGTAGTTAGGACCGTGGGCAAGAAAAATTATGATTGGGGTATCATGATTCTACTATTGTATGATTGGACATCATACATGGATTATCCTTAGGGTTCCAGCGACATGGTGAGTAACGAAGAGTTGGCATGACATAGTAATAGTTCCATATTAGTATAAGAAAAGTAGTGCCAAAATCCATTTACTTCAAGATTAGGAGGTCCAACCATTTTCGTTTATAGTCACTTTGAGTTGGTAGTCGCATGGTCGAGAGGTCGAGTAGTCTGGAGGATACATATTTTTGTCAAATTTTTTTTAGATTCGATGTCCAACATAATATTGGGTCGATCGTACAATTGGGAGGTGGGGCAATCAGGTGTTTTTTTGTTTTATTGCAATTATTCTATCGTCAGCCAACTATACCATAGTTGGGCAATTTCATTAGGTCAAAACATGTAAAGGTTGGTAAGTCTGGTAGTTTGATATTTGGGAAAAATGAGGTTTGGAGGTTAGGTAGTTTCACAGTCAGACAAAACTGAGGTCGATATTTCGTTTGGATTATTTATAAAAATCGTAGTCATTCGGTGTTCTAAGTGAGGTGGATGAAACATCGGGTCATTTGATAGCCGGGTGGTTTAACTAGTTCTGTAGTTTCATAGTCGGGAATTGCCAGAGTCGAGAGGTCAGTAGTTTGATAGTAGGAAATGTTGAAGTCAGAGGTCAAGCCGATTATTTATAATAAAAAAATTCGTAGTTTCTCTGTGTTGGTAGTCGAAAGGTTGGGTAGTTGAAAGGTCATACTTCTCTTTTACAAGATGTTTCTGGATCTGACTTGCGACTTAAACTTAAAAAAATATGTACAAGGCTCTTGGCTTTTATGCATTTTATGATGAACAATAGGAAAAATTTCAAAACAGACAAATAAAGGAGACTAGTGTTTCCATAACTGACTCTGAAATCACGAAAAGTACAAGATCATTATTCTGGTTGTCATGTTTTTTTGTGAGTTGAATGTACAGTCGGGAAGCAACACAGTCAACCACATTTTTTGTTTTATGATTCATGTATTCTACTCTGACCTAGAGTAGACCATAGTTGGGTGAACTCATTAGGTCCAGTAGTTTGACAGTCTGATAATGCAGAGGTTGGTAGGTCGCCCAAAAGTCCAACAATGATGAGGTCGGCAGGTCGTTCGATTATTTATAACAAAAAATTTGGTCAGTTCGAGCTCCTAGTCATGTGGTCAGAAGGTCAAGTACTCGACAGCTTGTATTTTTTCTACAAAATTTTCCTGAATGTGACCTAAGACTTAAGTTTACAAGGAAAAAATTTATTTAAGCCTTTTGTTTTTATTGGTTTTGTCACACACAAAGGGAAAGAAATATTTTTGTAAACATGACAATAAGAATACAAATTATTTGGTCAATATTTAGATTATAAATTTCATGCCAAATAATTACATAACAAAGAAATATAGAAAACTAGAATTTCCTATGTCCAACAAATTGTGAAAATAGTTTACTGTGTGCACACTGGAAATTATTTTCTTAACTCCCAGCTCAGTTATTGATACCATAAGTCTATATGGTATATGACGGATAAATCCTTTTTAGAATTTCAGGAACTTTTTCTTAAAGGATATATTCCCTGTTTGTTTGTGTTTACATTTATATCTAGTTACAATGTATTCAAAGAAAAACACTTGAGACAATTGAATACAAGAAAATAGTGTAGCAAGGAAACACATATGCTCAATCTATTTTAGAATTGCATTACAATTGCATTTAAAAAAAATTGGCAAAAAGTCATATGTCTTGTTGAGACAACAAATTAAATATATTTGCAAACCTAGAAACAAATTGCTAAATATACAAAAAATGTTAAGTGGACAAGAAATGCACATTGTTTTTAGTTTGTCTTTGTATTCAGCTGCTAGAAGAACAATTTTCATAAACACTGATCTATATGAAGAAATAACATATGTTCTCAAAAGACATACTTTGTTAGAACAACAATCTGATAACTTTGGCTTCTATAGTTGTAGTTGTATTTAGACCTAAATACTTGACACAAATGAATACAAGAAAATAGTAATTGATAGAGAAGTTTCTGACAAAATGTGCAAGTATTTCCTCAATTCCTTTTGCTAGCTTTATGTATAATAACTCTTTTGTTGTGACTTTGGGCATACTCAGTGTGCAACCAAAGTTCAACATGGAATTGACTATCATGTTATGCTTCATCTTATAGGCATACCTGTTTTCATGGACATATTGGCACAAATACATAACAAGAAATAACAATGCAACGAGAACTAGTGGAATGTATCTTGTTGAGAAAACCTGTATAACAGTGCGCAAAATAATGGTAAGTTTAATGTGCCATATATAGTGATAAACATTTTAACAAGAAATACATGAGTCTGCTATATTATAAGCATTGTGAATGTGAAAAGGGATCAAGACACAATTATGATTGGAACAATTAATATGCTTGCATTCAATTTATAAAAGAAATTATTCACAGGTGGCAAAAATCCTCTTGGAGTAAGTTAGTATGTGCTTGATCAAAGTTCCAATTTATTTATTTATATATTTATTATTATTATTATTTTTCGTATGCTTGCATAACAATTGTAACAAGGTCTTGCTATTTAGATAAAATAAAATTAAACTAAGATCTACAGTTCAATTCAGCCATTGATGGCCATTAATATAATATTTTGCAAGGTAATCAAAATTATGTATGTGGAAAATTTGTACGAGCTCTGTTACATAGCACAGTAGATATCCTAGCTTCAATAACTGAAGCAACTATGATCCAAACTTAAATAGTAACACAACAACTTATAGATATAATCATAAACACAG
Source organism: Pinus taeda (assembly GCA_000404065.3). NCBI lineage: Eukaryota > Viridiplantae > Streptophyta > Pinopsida > Pinales > Pinaceae > Pinus > Pinus taeda. The sequence continues at coordinate 89,406 of APFE030362489.1, read as the reverse complement.
AGATGAAGTAGAAAAAAACTTCATTTCATTAATGGAAAAATACTGAACGATGCTTACAAACAAAATGGAGATCAAATAGCTCAGGCGATGGTAGCTTATCTCTGAGAAGAGATGTGGTGGATACATGCCTCTGAATTAAGTTACAATGAGGCTCAAGGGCCTATATATTATTGGAAAACATGAGAAAACCCTAAACAACCAAAACCCTAACCCTAGGAGATGTAACACCAAGATTTTGTGGGCCCCATTGGGGTTAGTTGGGCGGCCAACTTCTCAGGGTCGCAACTTGGTCATATTATCTCCATTTGGCACATACAATACCTTGTTGGAAAGGACTTGCCAAGTACTATAGTTTTCACTATATGCCCTTGCATATGGCTATGAGCTTGCTTCAAACCCCAAAAAAATGTCATTTAGGGGGTCAAAACTACTCCAGAAGTTCAGGACCTGAAAAACTTCTAAAAATAGTAAATGCTAAAATGAACAAGGAAACAGATGAAACTGACTGGGGGGTCTAGGTGGAATAGACTGGTGTCCACCAATATCCACCTAGATCATTCCTCTCCCCTTAGGAAGCAATGGTCCCCATTACGTAAAGAGCCTCCTTGAGGTGAGGAAATTTCTGTTGAATCTAGTCCCTAGTGAACCACTTGCCTTGGTGAAGGATTTGGCCTACTTTGAAAACTTGATATAAATATATCCTCTGTTAACAATTGTTATTTATTCATGTATCCATGATTTGATCAGTTGTCGCCTATTCCATGTAATTCGGGTTGAGCTTTGTTAGTGTGATCTATTCTGTAATGTTAAATGTGTCCAACAATGGTGGAAAGTATGGCCAAAGGCGATCTACATTGAACACTAGGTGCAGACCAACGAACAGTGGGATGCTGAGCTTGAAGTCATTGTCACCGACGACCTTAGTGATGGTGTATGTCCCATAACGGAACGGGCTAAGCTTGCAGTGGGGTCCAACAAGGTGCTCCTTCTGCAAATGTAGCCAAACTTTGTCACCCACTTAGAACTTGTACGTTGATGATGGAGCTACTTGTACTTAGCATTGGCTTTGTCCAATATATCATGGACTTGTTAGAGATTTGTTGAATGCACTTAATGAAGCTGTTAGCCCTTTCAGTTTCGAACTTAAAGTGAGCCGAATCTACCTGAGTGGGTGAAAATGGTATTGCCACATCAATGGGGCATAGTGGTTGAAATACTAGCCCTACCTGAAAGGGGCTATGGCCTGTTGAACTTTGGAGAATTCTGTTTTAGCTATGTTGGAGATAGGGTAGACTTTCATCCCACGTGTGTGGATGCTTTAAGTTATACGTGTGCAGAATGTGTACGATCATCATGTTGACAACCTTTGTTTGGCCATCAGTTTGGGGATGGAAATTCGTAGACTTAGTAAGTTTTATATCTAGCATCGACTAGAGACTTGACCAAAATGCACTTAGGAATTTGTTGTCCTAATCTGAGGCAATGGATTGTGGGATCCCAAAGTGTACCCACACTCGATCAAAGAAGAGCTTAGTAGTGGCCTCTGTTGTGATACTCTTCTTGTAGGCCACCATGATGACCATCTTGGAGAATATGTCAATGACCACGAAAACACAACCATTGTCATGCTTAATAAAAGGAAGGCCCGACATGTAATCCATGGAGGCAGATTCCCAAGGCTATCTAGGAGTAGATAGAGGAGTATACATGCCTTTCTTCTTGATGGTTGGTTTGTCAATGGAACATGCAGTCCAAGATCTAATGTACTTCCCAACATCCTGGCGAAGTTTCAGCCAATAAAAGTACTTCTATAATATAGCCATTGTTTTCTCTACTCCAAAATGTCAAGCGATCCGACTATAGTGTGCCTCCCAAATCATCTTGGCACACTCACTTGAAGGAACACAAATGTGTCCCAGGTGGCATAACAGTGCATCCTAAAGGTTAAAATTTAGAACTTGCTTCCCTTCCAGGAGTGTTTGGTATATGCTACCGAATTTTGGATTGCTCTTGTAAAGATGTGACCACCCCAATGTCTCGTGCCCACAGGAGTCGAGCACAACGATCAACACCATGACCAGTGGTCAGTTGAGGCAATCAATGACGTTATTGGTGTTTCCCTTCATATACTTAATGTTCAAATGGAAATGTTTCATATAGGTGGACCATTTTTTATGGCGATCATTCTGCAACTTCCTTGTTTTAGTATGAACTATAGAGGTCGACAGTCTGTGTGGATGATATTTTCCTTTCGGAATGTAACACTTCCATTGACAACAAGCCTGAACAATGGAATAAATTTATTTTTCGTAAGTTACTTTCGGAATATGTATGAAAGTGTCTCACTGTGGTAAGCCACTAGATGCCCATGTTGAGTAAGAACCACACCAATAACATAATTGAAGGCATCTGTCTCAATCTCAAATGGTTATTGCAAGTTAGGTAATGTGAACGCTGGTGTAGAACAAGGGCGATTCTTCAACTTGAAGAACACTTTTTGTTGGGTTTCCGACCAAAAAAACTTTACTTTCGCTCCACCCTTGGTGACTTGAATTAAAGTCCAAGTGATATGAGAGAATCCCAACATGAATTTATAATAGAAATTAGCAAGACCAAAAAAGTTATGGAGCTCTGTTAGAGTGGTTGGGGCTGGCTAATCTCGAATGACTTATACCTTGGATGGGTCCACATGTACACCATGCTCATAAATGATGTATCCCAGATATTGAACCTGGGTCAGACCAAAGGTTTATTTCTTTAAGTTAGCACACAAATTATGTTGTAGCAGGGTTTGAAGGACCGGTCGAATATGGTCGAGGTGTTCTTCCCAACTCTGGCTAAAGATCAAGATGTCATCTAAATACACCACCACGAATGCATTGTTGAAGGTTCGCAAGATTTCGTGCATCAGTCTCATGAAGGTTGCAGGGGTGTTCGTCAATCCAAACGACATGGCCAACCATTCGAAGAGTCCCTCCTTGGATTTGAAGGCAATCTTCCACAGATCGGAGGGTTCAATATGCACCTAGTGATAACCTGACTTCAAGTCAATCTTCCAGAAATATTTGGCCCCTTTGATCTAGTCCAGAAGATCATCAATCTGCAGGATTGGGTACCTATTTCGGAAAGTGATCTTGTTCAGCACCTGATAGTCAATACAAAGCCTCTAGGTCCCATCCTTCTTCTATACCAATACAAGTGGGCTCCCACAAGGTGATGAGCTTGGCTTGATGTGCCCTTTCTTCAATAATTCCTAAATCTACTTCTTGATCTCATCATTCTCTATAATAGAGCATCAATATAACAGTCCATTGGGCAGCGGCACGCCCAGGGTCAGATCGATGGAGTGTTTGACCTGACAGTGAAGAGGTACCCCTGTGGGTGAGGCAAAAATATCCCCCTAATCCTCCATGACCTTGTCTATCTATTGTTGCTATGCAGAGGAGCCTTGCCTGGAAGCCATTGCCACAACCTTATTCTTTCCCTAGGGGCAAATCATAAGGAAAACAATTTCCTAGTCTTAAAATGATCTTAATACATTGCTTTGCAGTGATCAAAGAGATGCTGGTAGGTGGAGCTACCTCTGGTATCCTGTACAACTTATTAGCCAAAGTAATAATCGCATAGCAAGGTCTAGACTCATATACAACATGTCGCTTGCACAAGTATGGTTGTCCTAATAATACATCACAAACTTCAAGAGGATAAAAGTCACATAATACCTCATCCGTCAAGGGCTTTATGTTGTAGGGAAAGTAACATTGTTGGCTGGTGCGAAGATCTCGTCCTTGGTGAAGCCACCTGATGGTCTACAATTGTGGATGTGTTGTAGTCTTTAGGCCTAGCCTCTTCATTACCTATGCTAAAATGAGTTTATTTTGGCTCTCGTTGTCGACAATGAATTGCAACACAAAATCCTTCACCCACATTTGTGAGTGGAAGAGGCATTCCTCCTCCTCTAGATCTTCAAGATCAATCTTTTGGATCTTGGTGGTGTCCATAGTGGCACTAGGCTCCACATCAATGATCTACTTCCCTTTTTCAGTTAGCTTATCGATTTCTAATTCAGATTCAGAACCTGCATTTGATTCAGAAGCCTTCAACTCAGCCACCAGTGATTTCTTGGCCCAACACTCACTTGTATTTTGAGTGGAGCTCTTACAGAACTCACACCATTTTCCCTTGTCCTTCATCTTTGTGGTGTTTTTCTTTGCTTGCAGCTTCGGTGAGATGTCTCAGGTAGCCCTCCCTTGGCTTGTTCCTTTGTTCTATGGTTTGGGGGAACCTTTTCCTTGCTTTGGATTTGCAGATACAAAGTCCCGCTTCTTCTATTTAAACTTCTGCTCAATATTGACAGGGTACCGATACATCGTGTCGAGCGAGGAAATTTCTAAGAACTCCATCTCATCCTAGATGTACTTGTGTAGAAAATCATGGTACTTGAGCACCAAATGTCACTTAGTATCCTTGATACCCAGTTTTATGCAAAGGGTATGGAAAATATTTGTGAACTTTGGCAAATCTTAGTCCCTTCCCTACCGTAGCGTGGTCCACTTTATGTATTTGCCTTCATAGCTCCCGACAGGGTATTATTTTTCCTTGATGGCATCTCAGAAATAATTCCAAGTGGGTGCATTGAAAACAACAAGGGTTCACTCTCATCCTTTTGTTCACAATAGGTTTCCCACCAATCCTTGACGTGTGTGGTGGATTTGAGAAGTGCAAAAGTAATCTTTTCCTGATTGGAAAAGTCATGAACTAAAAAATATACTTCCAACATATTTAACCATTTATCTACGACATCTACATCTATTAGGCATTCTAATATGGGAATATTGAAGTTAACTTATACCTTAAAAGGAGTGGTGCCTCCAGAGTGGCTATTGGATGAAGATGCATCGCCTGTGGGTAGTCGTCGAATGATCTGGGCAAAGTTATCCATCATTGCATCCCTTTGTCGCTCAAGGGCCTCCTCGAGAAACATTTTGAAAGGATCTCCCACCCCCTCATGTTTCTTTTCTTTTGCCATTTGAGGTCGTCAAGTTTTGCGAGGCTAACCTTGCATTGGTTCAACCAGATCAAGCCCTAACTCCTTATACCCTGACCTCGTTGGGGACATGCAAAGAAAAATAGAGAAAGAGCAGACTTCTCTGATACCACTAATCTGAACTTAAACATGAATGCAACAACTTACACATATATTCATAAACATAGAGATGCAGCAGAAAAACACTTCATTTCATTAATGGTAAAATACTGAACTATGCTTACAAACAGAATGAAGATAAGATAGCTCGGGCGATGGTAGCTTATCCTTGAGAAGAGATGTGGTGGCTACATGGCTCTGAACTATGTTACAATGAGGCTCAAGGGCCTATTTATTATTGGAAAACATGAGTAAACACAAAACAACCAAAACCCTAACCCCAAGAGATGTAACACAGAGTTTGTGGGCCCCATTGAGGTTAGTTGGGCAACGAACTTCCGAGGGTCGTAACTTGGTCATATTATCTCTGTTTGGCGTGTACAATACCTTGTTGGGAAGCTCTCACCGAGTACTATGGTTTTCATCGCAAGCCCCTACCTACAACTACAAGCTTGCTGCGGACTCCAAAAAAACACCGTTTAGGGGGTCAAAACTGTTCCCAAAGTTCAGGTCCCGAAAACCTGCTAACAATAGTAATTGTTGAAATGAACAAGGAAACATATGCAATTTATTTGGGGGTCTAGGTGGAATAGGCGGGTGGCCACCAATATCCACTTGGATCAAACTAGGCCATGAAAATGTGCATATGAGTTGTCACTTGTACACTTTGACATATTGTTAGTTGAGAAAATCTTACTTGAACAAGATTTTAGATCTATGGAAAAATATCAATGACTAAGGTAGCTATTGTTTGAGTCTATTTTCACACCTGCACTATGTTTCGATATGTCTAATATGAAAAAAATAGTTGCACAAGTTTTTTATAATTGTTTCATTTATAGTAAGAACACTGCTACCAATTGCTTAAAACAACACTTGGATACTAGAAACATTGAACAAGAGCAATGTATCAATGATTCACAAGTTTATACTATAAACTAATTACTACCATATGCATATTGACATATAGAGAAAAAAGGTTTTTCAATACAAATAATTTGTGAACTATTTGATGTTAACATATATATCTGCAATACGGAAACAAAAGATATTTTCTTGAAATTTTCTTCAAACACTTGCTCCAAAGTCCTGTACATTATGTATGTACCAATATCAACTACAATGATCATCTAACAAATGATTTAACAAAAATACTAGCAATCAAAGGGTTTAAGCGAGCATAGCAATATGCACAATATCATGAAACATAAATTCCTAATTGGAATTGAATTCACATGATTGAACATATAAGTTTTGGTTCAACATTTTGATACTATCCAACCAGTTTTTTTTAGTATTTTCTAGAATATATACAGATGCATATTTTAAAGTAAATTAATAATAATTTCTTTGTCATAGATGAGAGAAAATTTTCCTATATTTGAGTACTGTACTCCAATGATAAACTAGGAATAATTCAATCTATAATATTCTAATTTCGGATTATAAAAAGATGTAAATTGCAAGATTTTCATGAGGAATCTTAAATAGAGTCATAAAACACTCATTGGGAATAAAAAAACAGAAGTCATAGAATAAAATCATAAACATTAATGAAGCACTTAAAACCATGCACTGACATAAATGTCACAATTCATTACACATGAGCACTGAAAATGGTATTGGAAAAAGATGGCATTTCAAAATTGATTAAAAACATTCAAGTTTGTAGTTTTCACTGATTCTAGAGCCTTTGCACCAACACAGAAACGTTTATAAATACTAAAATACAATAAAATAAAATATGTCTTGGAACATGAAATTCAATAATATTCTGAAACTAAGGACTGAATTCTAAAATGTTGTATGTTCAATTGAAATCTAGCAGGAAAGCAAGGATTTTCTCCTCACCTTCAAAGTATTTGTAATTAATACTAAGTAGCATGTTAGGTGCATATACTTCGACATAAGCTTCCCATTGTGAATATACGTTGTACAATGCAGAGAAATAAATGGAAGGAAACAGATTGATGTTGATATGACAATTGGCAATTAATCATTGTGCCTCTTTCTTCTTCCTCTAATATTTGACCTCAAACTTGGCAATAAGCCTGACTTTCTCAAAAGGAAGTTGCATAATTTTTTGGAAACTTTGTTGTGTCCAAACTGTAATGTTTTTTATTTCTACCTAGTCCTAGAACTGCTTCCTTTAAGGACTTGCTACCTGATAGGCCAAATTCTTCTATAAAGTCTGTTCCTTTCCCCAAATTGATAAACATTTCTCATATGCCATATGTATACATGCTCTTATTTTTTTTCTCTCTCTCTCTGTAACTTAGCAAAGAAATCAACAATCTCTTATCTCTCTTTGAAACTTTTGGAATTGCAGTAGAATGAAATTCATTTTCCCAATCAAGTATAGCAAGAAAATTCCTTTTAATTGATTTGTCTTCTTCTACCAACAAATTAATTCTTTCACTTAAATCTTTAATTTCTTGATAAACCATTGAGATTTTATGCATTTTTTTATAGAACTTTGCTTGATTCTTCCTTAAAACTAGACAAATTTGTAAAGCTTGATCTTTGAAAATATTGCGACTCTTTGTTTCGTGTTGATTCTCATTCACTTGATATTTAAGAAATTCAATTTCATATTGCAAAGTTGTGACAATAATGGCATAATTGTTTGATGCTTCCTATTTCTAGATGTGGATTTGATCTTCATGTAATTTTCTCAATTGACGAATCTCTTGTTCATGTTTTGAATTTGCTTGTTCCAATTGTTTCTAAAAAATCATTCTGCTTGTTTTATTTTTCTACAGTAAATATTTGAATTAAATTAGTAGAATGCTGCTTCCAGTTTCCTCCAAAACTTTTCCTTCAAATTTTCCTCCAAAACATTAATTTTCTGTAAACAGTCATCATATGAAGCTTCAAGCTAATTCAAATGATATTGATTGTAATTGAAAAAATATCCTAAAGCTTGAGAAGATTCCTAAGATTTTTTTTTACATCTCGCTGAGCCTGCCAGCAGAATTCATATACAGTTTCCTGATTATCATGTTTTCTTTTCTTTGTGCTTCGAACAATTGATTTTGTCTAGCTATTAAGATAATAATTTGTCAAATATGGAATAGTATCTGCAATTGGCTCTAATTTAGAAATTGGTTTAAACAAGAACGATTCCCAAGGAATCTTAGTAGAAATTGGTGTTACTGATGCCTGAGGAGATAACGTAGATATAGTATACACTCTACTATATGATTCCATTTTTGTTCATTTTCCTTGGCAGTGGTTTCAATAGATACCTGTTTTTCCTTGTCCTTAGGTACTTCCATTTCTTTGACTTCTACACTTTCTAGTTTCTCTTTCTTTGTTTCCTCAAGAGAATCAATGGCAATAATATCTTGTTTAACCGTTTCTTGTAGTTTCTTGTTCCTCTTTCATATTTTGTATTGATGTGGATTCAGCTTCTTCACCTGTGACAACAAAACCTTCTAATTTTTCAATTTCTATTGTTTTTCCCTTTTGAGAAACAATAGAAGCGTCTAAAGTGAGTTCATTAAAATCAAACTGAAAAAATTCAGTAGACTTTAACTCTTTGAATGAAATGTTGAGGTGTATAGCCTTTTCCTTTAGAAAATTTGCATACAGTTCCTCTCCAAATTCTTGCAATTGTCATCTTGACTCACTATGTAGGAGTTTGCCTCTTTGGACAACTTGCTGAAAATCATCAACGCATATAAAAACCACATCGAAAGGTGGTTCCTAATGAATTAATTTTTTAATATAACTGACTGATATATAATGATTGGGAGATACGCGCGCGCTGCTCTGCTCTGAGCCGAGACTAGGTCTGCCGCTGCCGTCTTCCTTTTGATCGCTGCCATGAGCAGGCCTAGGGGTGGGGAGTCCGCTCCCACCCCTCCCTCTTCCTCTGCTGAAGCATTTCGAAGGCTCTTAACGAAGAAAGGGAAGAAGATCCAGAATGCTGAGGTTCCAAAATTTATAAAAAAACTTGAAGAAATTCCAGAGATAGTTCTTCTAGAGGATCAACCGATCAAAATAGCTCTTGCTCTGTCAGGCAGAGGTCTGGTCGGGTAGTTTATGGGTCGATGGCCTTCCACCAAAACCACGGATGATTGGATTCAGAGAAATTGGAGACCCCAGCTGCAAAATAACGTGATCTGTTATGCTGTGGGACGCAGATACTTTATTTTTGAATTTACCACCAAAGAAGACCGAGATCTGGTGTTTAGAAACAGACCATATTTCATGGGAAATCAGGGACTGTATCTTAACAAATGGAACCCCGATTTTGACCCATCCGTCGATGTCCCGAAGGAGGCGCCTGTCTGGGTTCGTTTACCCAATCTCCCGATTCACTGTTGGAGCTATCAATCTCTGCAGAAGATTGGGAACGGGCTGGGTCGATTCATTGACAAAGCTGATCACAAGGGCCAATACACTTGCACTAGAATCTGCGTGGAAGTCGACTTAGAAGCCGGTCTTCCAGAAGCGATCAAACTCAAAGTTGGAGAATGGCAGCACTACCAGAAGCTGGACTACGAGCAGCTGCCTTTCAAATGCCGCACCTGTCAGGAGCATGGTCACTTTCAGAGAAACTGCCCAAGAGCTCCATCAGGGATCTCGGTTGAAGAAGAAGGATGGAAAGAAATCAGAAAAGGAAAGGCAGTTCCAATGCTGTCGGGGAAGAACACCTCGTCTCCATGGGGAAGCCGCCCCCTCTCTCTGCTGCTGCTGCTGCTAAAGTCGGCTCCTCCTCTGGAGAAAAAGTGGACATCAAGGATTCCCAAGAGGAAACAGAAAATAAGGGGAAGGAAGTGAAGGAACCTGAAGATGATCCAAATGCTCCCCCAGTAGAGGACTGTCAGAAAAGAAATGAAGGCAGCGAAGAACACATTAGTCTAGCCTCAAACTCTGAGGGAGATTCAGAAGACAGAGATTCCGAGACTGATAATTCGCTAATCTCCCCTATCAAGACGACCAGAGGGCGCAAATCCAAGAAGAAACTGAGAGAGGAAAAAACTTATTCAGATGTCCTTTAGGGGTCCCAAAAAAACCTCAAAGCAATGATGAACACCAGATCTGGGCGCAAGAGCATCAAGGCTCCAATAGGAGCCTCTTCCCCCCACACCAATAAATAATGAAATACGTCTCCTGGAATTGCAAAGGTTTAGGCAGTAGGTCGAAAGAAGAAGCCTTGAAAGATATAGTGAGAATTTACTCACCTGAAATCCTCCTCATCCAGGAGACAAAGATGGAGGATCTTCCTCTCCTCCAGTCTAGGAAAGTTTTTTGGAAAAAAGGTCAAGGAAGAGCGGTCAGCGCAAGAGGCGCTTCTGGTGGAATAGCCACCTTTTGGAACAGCGATATGTATGATTTTCTTCAAGAAAAAAGCAGCCATCACTGGCTTCTCACTCAGCTTCTTCACAAGGAATCTGGGCAACAAGTAAGTATGTTTAATGTTTATTCTCCTGTTTTGCCCAATGAGAAAAAAATTTGTTGGAACTCGCTTCAATCATTTCTTTTAGAGCAAAACCCTGGGAATATCATTATTGCGGGTGACCTGAATGTCACCCTAGCTCTCGAAGAGAAAAAGGGAGGCTCCATTGTAAGGGACCCTGCCAGAGAATGGGTTTAAGATATAATGCTGGGCTGGGACCTGGAGGACATTAAGCCATCTTCAGGTAAATTCACTTGGTCCAACAAAAGAATTGGCCCCAACCACATTGCTGCCCGGCTGGATAGATTCCTTGTCCACAACTCTTTCCTGTCTTGTGGCCTTATGGCCTCCGCTAAAATCCTTCCAAATCTCACCTCTGATCACAAGCCCATCCTTCTCGAGCTCTCCCAGGACAATAATTTTGGCCCCATCCCTTTCCGTTTCAGCCCTCTTTGGATTCAGCAAGAGGGATTTCAAGAGGTGGTATCTGAATCCTGGAATAAGCCTGTCCTCGGCTCCCCGTTCTTTGTGTGGGAAGAGAAAATTAGGATCCTCAAAAGAAGTCTAAAAGAATGGGCTAAAAATCTGAAATCCCCAACGGCCAAGAGAAAAGAAACTCTAAACAGGCTTGCTGTACATCAGCTAGATATGGAGCAGAGTCTAGTTTCTCCGAGTATGTTACAAAAAGAAGTCGAGCTTCAAAAAGAGGTCCACAGATCAAGCAGGGAGGAGGAAGAATATTGGCGACAGAAGTCGAGGACTTTATGGTTGCACTCCGGAGATAAAAACACCAGCTTGTTTCATAAACAAGCTGAGGCCCGCAAGAACTTTAAATCAGTCTCAGAGATTCATCACCAAAACACTGTAATTAAGGATTTTGAAGGCACTAAGAGAGCTGCTTATTTCTTCTACCAGGATCTTTATTCGGCGCCTGAAGAACCAGCGATTGATCCTCATGTCTATCCGATCGATCTAATTCCCAATAGCGTCCAGGACTCGGATAACGCCAAGCTGACAGCTCCGATTGGTATGGAAGAGTTAAAGGATGTTCTGGACAGCATGGAGCCTGACAAAGCCCCAGGTCCGTATGGGTTCTCAGTCAGGTTTCTCTTGTCATGCTGGTCAACAATTAAAAAATACCTTTTGAGAATGGTCAGAAAGTCCCAAAACTGTGCTAAGCTGGGCGGTGGCATTAACTCTGCCTTTCTTGCCTTGATCCCAAAAGAGAAAGGCGCTTCAGACTTCAGCAGGTTTAGGCCAATATCCCTGTGCAATACCAGCTATAAGTTAGTTTCAAAAATTATAGCCAATAGGCTTAAAAACATTCTGCCAGCCATCATTCCTGAAAACCAAGGCGGTTTCATAAAAGGAAGAAAGATTCTGGAAAACATCGTGCTGGTGCAAGAAGCAGTTCACTCTAGCTGTCAAAGAAATGAGAAAGGATTGGTGATTAAGCTCGATCTAGAAAACGCTTTTGATAGGGTGAGACATGAATTTTTGTTCGTAGTAATGAAGAAGCTAGGATTCTCAATAGTCTTCATAAATTGGGTGAAAGCGTGTATTGCCTCTCCCTGGATTGCGCCTCTGGTCAACGGCCGTTCTACAAACTTTTTTCAAGCCTCTAGGGGCCTGAGACAGGGCTGTCCCCTATCTCCGCTTCTTTATGCCATTCAGGCCTCGGTGCTCAGCTTCCAACTTGATCATAATCAACAAAACCACACTTTGCCAGGCCTCAGAACCACTCATGAGGCGAAAGACATTAATCACGCCCAGTTTGCCGATGACACCTTGTTACTCGGAGGAGCCAGCCTACTCTCTGCCAGAAACTTCAAGAGGGAGCTGGACACTTATAGGTCGATCTCGGGCAGCAAAATCAACTACAGAAAATGCTCTATTTATGGTTGGAATTGCTCGACCAAGGAGCTGGCTGATATAGCTAGACTCTTAGAAATGGATGGAAACCGAAATTGGGAGTCCTTCAAATACCTCGGGATTCCAATCTTCAAATCTAAACCAAAAGTTGCTCACTGGCTGCCACTGATTGATAAAATAAAAAATAGAATACAAGCCTGGGGAGCTTCTTGGTTGAATAACGCAGGGAAAGTCACCCTTATGAAATCGGTCCTATTAAGCATGCCGCTATACCAAAATTCTATTCTTCTTGCTCCCAAATCTTTTCTTAGCAAACTGGACAGCCTGTTAAGAAGATTCCTGTGGGAAGGGGGGAATAACAATGACAAAAGGATCCACTTAGTGAATTGGGAAATCCTCAAGAGACCTTTACTGGAAGGAGGCCTCCACCTGCGCAACTTGGCTGCCCAAAACCTCGCTTTGGGATCCAAAATTCTGTGGAATCTAGTTTCCGGAAAGGCTAGCTGGAGTAAAAGAGTCCTTTGGAAGAAATATTTCCAAGGGCAGCGCTTGAGATGCCTGGATAAGTCCCCAAGACTTCTAAAAGGATCTCCGATCTTCAACCTTTGCAATGCTGCTAGGGAGCAATTCATTCACTATCTTTATTGGATCCCTGGTAATGGCAGGAAAATCAATATCTGGGATGATTCAATTTTGGGGGAACAACCTTTGAACCAAGTGGAAGGGCTTGCAAACATTAAAGGCTGGCTTCATTCTTGCAACTGGCATACTTTGTGGGATATCTCGAAGTGGAAGGAAGCTCCTGATAGAACCTGGGATGGTTGGAATCTGGGGGAGGTCCCCATTCTGATGCAGGAGGAAGCTTCTCTCTTGTTAGACCTGCTCCAAGGCAAATCTCCTTCTAAGGCCACTACTAAGGACAAAAGAGGTTGGGGCTCTCTCTCCGGCTCTTATTCAGTTTCCGAAGGTTACAAAAGATTCACTGCTGTCCCTCATGCTCCTCCCAACCCAGCTCAATGGAAATTTATATGGGACTTTCCTTCTCTCCCTAAAATCGATTTCTTCTGCTGGACAGCTGCTCACCAAAGCATCCTCACAAGAGACAACTTGCGAAGGCGAGGGATGGAAGGGCCATCCAAATGCCCTCTTTGTTTATCTGATGCTGAAACTGTCAGCCACCTGTTTCTGCGCTGCCCCTTTGCTCAAGAAGTTTGGAGGGGAGTTCTGAATCTAGACAACTTCGAGCTTCCGGATTGTATCCCTTCTCTGCTCCGCTCTTGGGCCAGCTCTTCTCCATTCAGCTTCAACAAAAAAAGGCTCCTTAAAACCTGCTGGATGTGGATTCCTAAATTCACCTGTTGGAAACTGTGGTTAGAAAGAAATAACAGAATTTTTCGAGATGAAAAGTGCAATACTGTAAGAATTATTTCAAAAATAAAAGCCTTGCTGGGCGAAGCTTTGGAAGCCAACAGTTCTTCAAGGAACGATCAGAGTTTGACCAAAGATGAGGAGCAATGGCTCAAAGAACTGATCCCAAATCTGAAAGAAAGGCCCATTCCATCTGTTGCCGGCCATGCCAACTGGGAGATTCGGCTAGAAGAATCAGAGTTTATTAAGTGGAGATCGGCCCTGGAAGATCACTGCTTATTCTTTGATGGGGCTTGCAAAGGAAACCCGGGGATTTCTGGCAGCGGTGGAGTTCTTCTGAATCCTGGTGGCTTCACGGAAATGCGGTTCCATTGGGGTTTGGGAATTGAAACCAATAATAGAGCGGAGGCTCTGGCGTTGTGGAAAGGACTCAATCTGGCGATTAACAGGAATATCTTATCTCTCTTTGTCTTCGGAGACTCTAGGCTTATCATTCAAGCTTTTCACTCTCCTAAGACTCCTCATCAGGTCCATCTTGCCCCCATCATCAAGAAAATCAGGCTCCTTCTTCCCAAATTCCATAAAATTGCCTTCTTCCATATACTTAGGTCTCTTAACACTAAAGCCGATCTGGAGGCTAATCTTGGTTCCCTCTGCGCACGGAGATCCCTGGTGATCAATTCCACTGCTTCATCGTGCGCTATTCCCTAAAGCCCTGTTGCCCGATCTTCTACCCTGTTTCATTATAATTCTGTTGGTGAAGCATCTGTCTCCTGAGTTCATGATCCAGAAGCTGATGGAAAGAAATTTGAGTTCTGCAATTGTGAAGGGGAAAAATGAAAGAATACAGAGTTCTGTACTTGTGAAGATAAAGAAGCAAGTCAGTCTCACTCCTGTAATGAGATCCAAGTGTGTCAGTTGGCATCCAACAAGCAAAAGAGTGCACAAAAAGTGAGAAACTTACGAAACTGTGGGATATTTAAGATTGATGCTCCCAGGTTTGGAAATAAGGCGGAAATTGCAGAGACAAGGCTCTTCAGTGAAGTGCGCAGTCATAGGGCCCGGTTTTGAGCGATTCCATAAATCGACTCATCCTCCTTAATAAACAGAAACCGTTTTTATATATTAAAAGGGCCTAATCGAAGTGAGGTGCTGCAATCCATAAAGGCGCTTCTTCTCACCACGCTCTAGGATTTATGGGTGGTCTCAAGCTGAGGTCCATCCTTCTGAGGATCTTCAAGGGCGCAGATCTGTCCCTGAGTTGGGTGTTTTTCATTTTTCAAATCTCTGATGAACAGCATGACATCTAATCGGCCCAGGACTACTTCCTGCTCTAAGCTCTGTTTCATTTTTTTCTCAACTCAGTTCTAAGCGAATCAAGGCTATTTCGCTGAAGCACATATCAGTCAATCAGTCCAGAGCATGAGCGTTCTCTCCAAATCCATCCAGATTGCCTCTGATCAGATACTCTGCTTCCTTTGCAATGTAATGCACGCGGCAGCTTTTTTGCCGCCCTAAATAAAATTACCCGTTACTGTCAAAAAAAAAAATGATTGGAAATGCAATATTTAGGATCATAGTCATAATAGGGCAAAGTAAATAACCAAAT
The DNA here is from genome assembly GCA_000404065.3 of Pinus taeda. Taxonomy (NCBI): domain Eukaryota; kingdom Viridiplantae; phylum Streptophyta; class Pinopsida; order Pinales; family Pinaceae; genus Pinus; species Pinus taeda. Next base: position 74,004 of record APFE030362489.1, on the reverse strand, counting down.
TTCCTCAAGATATTCATCTTCTTTGATTTTTTTCCCTTTGTCTCGGATATTAATGTCAGCAAACTTTATTGGGAAATTAGGCCAGAGCTTCTTTTGCAACTTACTCAACTTTTTGGCTTGCCCATACAAAACAACTTGATTAGCCACTTCTTTCAAAGCAAGTCTTTTCAGAATATATCGAGGCAGAAGATGGGGACCAACTTTACTGTAAAAAACTCTAATGTAGGAAAATAATTCAACAAACCAACAACCTATTGATTCTAGGTCATCTTTCAGATTATCACTTATTCTGGGAGGTATTGTTCCAAATATGACTTGATGCAAAGGAATCAAAACATAATGAAAAATATCACAAAATTGGTATTTAAAATTAGAGTTCCATAGAATACGAACATAATTTTGAATCGATAGTTCTTGGTCAGATGGGTAATTCCATTTCATGAGGGGAAATGGGATCGAAACAATAACAACATCTAACAAATAGGCAGACATATAAAAAATATTATTGAACCCGGGGGGGATGACACTGACAACTTCACTGAATATTGATATTCTGTGACAATAACTCAACTGAGTTTAAGCGTTTTCCCTCATTCAAAATACTAATGATTATTGTGATCCATTTAATTTTACAATTCTCAGGATCTTGTTCCCCATATAATCTGCTTAGGATTTTAATAAGAAATATAACAAGCTTCTTAAAAATAGTTATTAGGTAGTCCTTTTTTCCTTTGAGCTTGAAACCTTCTGCTTCTTCTCTCAACCATTCTTTAATTACTATATCATAATTTTCTTAAGCTTCCTTCAACACAATAGTTCAAAGTTTATGAAGAAACTCATAATTAAGTGAGATTTGTGGAGCATTAACCTTATATATGGCCGATAATACTTCAGATTTCCAAGAGGCTATCACTAGTTCTTGATGGTTAGATATTGTTTGGGTTTTAATATTAGCCCGAGAGATAATACATGAAATCATGTCATAATAGGGAAAAATATTGGCCCTAGTTGCTACTTTATGTAACTCTGTTACTCTGATTCTTTCAAATAATTTGTTCTTTGTTTCAATAGCTCTTGGACTTTTTAACCATTCCCTTTGCTAAAAGTATTCAAATATCTCCTGCCAGGACATCGTACCTACATTTTGCGTCTTGTAGGTTGTATTTGACATGGGTAATGTGCTGAAGTTCACTTGTTCTATTGTTCCAACATCCATGCTCCTTTTATTTAGCCTGCTCTCTTTTTTGTTTTTCCGCGACAAATTTTATCTTTTTTCCCATTGTATAACTTGTAAACAGTGACAAAGGATATATAAATTTTGCTTATTTAAAATTTAAAATTGAATTCAAGAATTTCTAAAAGAAATATTGTTATGCTTACACAAAAAATTTTGAAACTGTTGTTGTGTTTCCTTAATTCAATGATTCTTGTAATAGGACTTAAGAAACGAGCATGCAACTAGAATACCCTAAAATATTAAGTTTGTAATTCGATATTTTGAATTTTTTGGCATTTTAAGAGGTGTAAACATTAAGAAATCATATATAAGTTTGACAAGTCAAAATTTGAAATTGAATTCAAGATTTTTCCAAAGCAAATAACATTATGCTTACACAAAATTTGCTGAAACTGGTACTGCGTTGCCTATTTTCAATTCTTCTTTGAACAAGAGTTAAAAGAACAACATGTAGGCAAAAGACTTTAAAGTCTTAAATTTGACACTAAAGAGTTTCCTTTTTTTTGTTGTTGCTATTTTATAACCTGTAAATGCGAATGCAAAATACATAAGTTTTGCTAATTTAAAATTTGAAATTGCACTCAGCAATCTCTAAAAAAAATATGAAATTATGCTTACAGAGAGGCTTTTAAAACTGGTACTCAATATACTTACATCAAATTATATTTGAACAATACTCAAGAAAAGAGCATCTAGGCACAAGCCTAAAATCTTAAAATCATGTATAGAAAAACGTGAAAATCACAAACGAATGTGTGCATTAATTCCCTATAAACGGGCCAATCTGTTTATATTCGAATCGCAAAAGCATTAAAAAATTTATTATTGATCTAACAAATAACCTATTGAATGCGAAACGGTAAATTTTGAAAACCTTTATTTAAAAGTGCACTACAGACAAATCAACAAAAAATAGTATTTTATTTGCATGATTAGATAGATTGGAGGTCGGGCAGTCCACTAGTTGAGAATTTTTTATTTTATGATTAATTTGTTATATCTCGATTCTAATTATACCATAATCATCTATTCTCTTTATTGGGTCAATCATATAGTCAGGAGGCCGGACAATCAATAGTTTTCTTTGTTTTATGATTCACTTGTTATATCCCGACCCTGAGTATACCATAGTCGAGTGGTTTCATTAGGATGTTTAGTTCGAAAGGTTGGGAAATGCTAGGGTCCAGAGGTCCCTTAGATTATTTATAGTAAAATTCCTAGTCATCTCGACTTTCTAGTCCTATGGTCGGAAGGTCATGTAGTCTAAAGGTTAATTTGTTTAATTCTTTTTGTTTTTATTTTTATTTTGTGATGCACAAAAGAAAAAAGTCTCCTTGTAAACCTAATAACAATATTGAAAATTATTGTTTGGATTTTTAAATTATATCTGATGTATCAAAAAATAGCAGAACATACATCATGGAACAGGAGAGTATTGTTTTTTTTTTTTGAAACACAAAGAAAATTAGCAATAACACAAAAGGATTTTTATTCCTTGTGTGTACAATTAATTTATGCTCATATTTTAATTACAATTGATAATGAAAAATGACTGACATATGAAATTCTACCTTGAGCTCTTGTGTGCTATTTAATTAATATTAGCAATAAAGACTCGATTAGTAAATGTTTAAATAAATTTTTGGATTGTACTTACTTGAAACGAGGCTAGATTTGATAATTTCTAAATAATTGTTTACATGTGTTAAAGTTAAAGTTACTAATGTAGATTGTGTTTGATAACCACAAAATAAATTGTTCAGGTAGCTGAAAGAATATTATAGACTTTCTATACATAGAACTATTCCTCCAACTAAAATACAAAATTGTTTTGATTTTTTTCCAAAGCAATCAAAGATATTTTTGCAACAAAAATGCTTTAAAGACGCTTGTATCATGTGTAGCGATATTGAAGTGAAAGCAATGAATAAGAACCATATCAAAATAGTAGGGATAAATGAGCGATGAAATTTATGGATTCTGAATCTCTAAACAAAGGAGAGTATACCTAAGATCATCACGTATATCATAGCTATCATGTTTTTCACTTCTTTTCTCTTCAGTGGCACATATTTCTGACTATCTTGCATAATGCATAACTACAAAATTAGCAAGAGGAAATCTATGAACATTGACAAAGTACATGAAAGGAAATAGCAGTGATAACATTGACCTTTATTTCAATTAGATTCTTGAAAGAGGAGTAGGAAAATGGAATGTTGCTCAATGATTGGAAGATATACATTGTGTCCTTTTCTATAAAAAATCTATTAATAAGCACTATGATTAGGGTTGCATAGTGATGCTTTGTATGTCCAAAGAACCTTAGATTGACTTAATGTTAATCAATGTTTTTTTAATTCATAGCTCATTCACAAAATAACATTTTTATACCTGTAGTTAAATTGCATGAGAAAATATAAAGAGAGATATGAAAAACAAGACAAACTTGAAAATTTTGTTATGCTGACAACGAGAGCAATAGAAGAGTATCCAGGACACACAATGGTTCTAGTATTCGAGAACCATGACATTTCCAGCAAGGTTGGCAATTGAGACAACATAAGAACAAGTTAAACAAAACCATTCATATATTGCTTGATATGTGTCAAAGAGCATTTTTTCCCTTGTAGATGAAAGCATGTCTTCTTTTTTTATTGTTACATTACAATACCAATAACTAGAAATCACTGGATATCAATATTGAGTCGAAGCAGATAGAGAGACCTTGTATAGGCCTAGTACAAAAAGCAATATATCATAATTCATCTCGTGAAAAAAAAGGCCTTAGTATCAATGTAGAGAAAAAAAGTTAAAAAAGAAGAAGAGTAAAAATTCCATTCATGATTTCTTGGTTTACCTAGAAATGAGTTTAACATCATTGATGTTTTCCTAGTTTCTGGATTTAATGGCCTAGTGTAGCAACTTGTAGCACTCTTCAAACAAAAGAACAATATAATTCAGAGCCCATAATAATGGTACTTGAATGAATTATTTGCAAAGGTACATGATGAAACAAACACTAAGATTGAAAATAACAAAATTATAGGGAAAACTATGCATTGTGAGATTAATTATCATATTAACATTAAAATATTAAAATATGCAATACATGCAGACTAGTTTCAGTTTCAGAAATGAGTGCATTATTAACTGTACCATGATTATGTGGATGCACAATACTGCTATACTGATTATATCAAATGGTAGATGAGTGTACTCAAATATTATTTCATAACAATTCCCAACAATATTAAATAATAGGTAATAAGTGCTTAAAAAACACATACCTCTTTATCCATAAATTTATGTTTTCCTGCTCTCTCAGTCATTCCACTGTTTGAAGTGTGTGGCATGTGTTTTGGATCATCATTGACCTTAGTTTATTGATTCACTAACAAATACTTGTACAATAAGAATAGGTGGATGGAGATCAATTGTAGACACATTTTCTGTTATACTCTGTAACTCTGTTTTAACATGTTAATTTGACATATGTTTTTGATTGGTGTATTGATGCAAATAGTAGTTTCTGCCTCCAATTAAGCGCTAAATGAAATTGAATTAACATTGAACATAGTTTTACTATGCTTAATGAATACAAGAATAAAAGCACTTGATTCAACAATTGAACAACTTTCAATATTTTTAAAGTAGGTGCATCCAAATATACAAGTTTAATGATATTTTTATCAATCATAATGAGTTCCATATTGTTAGAGTGAAAGCACATACTCCGAACTGACATGAGAAATCGAAAACAAAAAATCAAGCTACTAATGATTGAGAGATTATTTTACATATTTCTCAATCTCTTGTTTACAATGTATCTAGAGCACTAAATTGAATATGTTAAATAATAAATACATAAAATACCTAAGGTAATATTGTTACAAAAAACATTGTGGTAGAGAGAAACTAAAATCTGTCACAATTTCTAGGTAAGATTCATTACATAGGCCAATGAAAAATGTATCATAAGAGCTCATAGTTCAAAATAACTAGTATATTTATTATTCATAGCAATGACAATGTACTACAAAAAAGTGATCATTTATTTCAAATATTACATATATCGTTCACCATCCATCAAAGAAACATTATCACAGACCAAACATTTGAAACTATTAACATGTGTTATGGTAAACAATAAACTATTAGCTTGAAATTGTAACAAAAGTGCCTACAAAAACGATGAATGCATGTGACCATGCATCACTGATGACAAATAGCCAAAAAAATTATTTGACATTTTTTTAATTCTTTAGATAATAAACTCGCAATTATATATAGCTGCAATGCAACACTATATAGCTTAGGAAATAAAAATCCCTGTGTAAGAAAGGCAATCAACAGAAGCACATGGTCTGCAAAAATCACTTGTGCAAACATAAAAATAAGGATGATTCGATCTATGGAAAAATAAACTAAAAATACAGGTACCTCAATTCTCCTGTACTGCCTTCTTTTAACAAAGAACATTCAATTGTGCACATGCAAAAATGAACACATTAATACACATGCAACTATTTTTTTCCTTCCTTTTAGTTTTGTTTTTTTTCCTTAACAGAACACAGTTCCAGAATTTACAACGAATGAGAAAACAAGACAATATTTTAACTGTGGAGAGCAAAACATCAGCATATATATAATTTGGCATACTAACTATTCTAGAGTTACATTATGCTACTGTGGAGCTAATATCAAATGTTCTTATTAACCAAACAACGAGACCATAGTCTTATAGAAAATTTGATATAATCAAAATATCATATTGCATAATGTGTATTTTTCTCTTTGTATCCATGTGGAGTAGGAAAAAGAGAAACAGGAACTAGTTATAAAAAAAAACAAAAGAAGGTATTCTTGATTAAGATATTTCAGCATATATCCAGAAAACAATTGGCTAAATGTTTTTTTCGTGTTTTGTAATTCTGCAACCTGCATTAAAAGAAAAATTATTTATTAGTATTTCTGCAAGTATTTGTCAATTATGAATTTGTACCATACATAAAATAAAAAAACGAAAAGAGAAGCAATAAATTAATTGTCAAACTATATGGACTTGATATATGAAAGAATATTTTAGTCTTCTAGTCACAACTATTTTATTTCAGCAATCATGTTGTTAACTATTAAAGTCAAAAGACCTCGAATACAAAGTTTTCTTAAATTGAAAATTGTAGATGATATGCTTTGCATGTATCCCTTAAAACTTGTCTCAACAATAACTGGGCAATGTTCTTTTAGTTGTGGCATCTGTAACTACAATCAATGTTGCAATTTTTTGTTCCGAACGTGCATTCAACACTGTGCTCATAGGTAAATGTTGTGTCATCTTTACAAATTGTGCAATTGTCTGTGGTTGGATGGACAATTTGTTTACGTTTATCGCAAATTCTATAAAAAGGAGGAGATAAAACATTTCTGGCTTTCAACAATCCCTAGATCTGTGTTTTTTTTTTTTTTTTTCCACAAGGAAAAATGAATAGTTAGAACCAATATGTATTATCAAAATCCAAGATTTTTCACATCAAAATAAAACTACTATTACTTGAACAAAGAAGCTATTTGTAAATATACATGTGCTTTTTATATTACAAAAGACAATAAATGCACTTTTTCACATTCATCATTCAATGGCTCAAGAATTTTTTTTGATCCAGAGCGTAACTGTTGGCTCCCTTTCACATAATTTCTGACAATGCTTTTGAAAAAATAGATCAGAGTCATCTTTGATGCCAATTCATACTGTAATTGGAAAAAAAATGCTCTCTATGACTATCATTCAATAGCAACTGCAGTCAATCAAGAAACACATTTTTGGTTAATAAGTCTATGCAAAAAGAATAATGAGATAATTTCAACCTTGATAACAATGCAAAACAAGGATACAATAACACAATTTCAAATAAACTATTTACTTTTTTATTCAAAATGAAAGTATAGTTTTTTTTTTCTAAGAAAAATTACTCTATTAACATAAAAACGATAAAGTTACATCTGGACCGTAGTAAAAAACAGCTGCCCTATGGGAGCGGCAGAGAAAAGCAGAGACCCTGTCCATGACAGAGAGCTGAACTGTGAACTAGAATTCAAATCCCACGCAGGGGAGCAAGTAGTGACCTTCTTACTGCATTTACAAAAATTCCAAGAGAAAACATGCATATTAACCCATATCTTGGAGATGTAAATCCATATGAGCCAAAAAAATGCTCACTTGTATGGGCCACATTGCAGGATACAGAAGTAATAGAGAGAGATCTACACATATAGACACTCTTCCACTATTCAGCACCAATCGAACTCAGGGAGTTCCTTATCACGAGCCACTTCAGCTTCATCCCTGGCGCGAACAACAGCAACATCAGAAGGACCAGGTGCCTCCGTGTCCATCGCCACATCCAAGGCAAAGTGAATTGGGATCTCAGGAACCTGCAAAGTGAGAGGATTCTGCATAGAGACAGAGGCATGGCCCTCATGCTGGGAATTGGATTCACCCACCGCCTGGGCTTCTTCATGAAAGATCACAGAGATATGGGCCCTTATCCTAGGTCGATTTTGAGTGCAATTAAAAGAGAAAATTGCAGAGCCGAAAGAGGGAGACGCAGAGGAATCAGGAGGGTAGTGGCTGGGGAGATGGAAGCACCCTCTCCCACTTCGAGTGCGGGGATAATGGCCAGCAGTAAGCTCGCTGGAGAGGGATGGAGAAGTGGAGGTCATGCTGGAAGGTGCACTCCGGGGATTTCCCCTCTGGCTCCTCATCCTATGGCGAAGACGGGGCATCACAAAGACCACAACAATTCTATTGAAACCGAATAGTTCACCCACCACCCCCGAGCACAGGTTGATCAAAAGAGCATCTGAACGAGGGCAGGAGGCCTCCCGAAGAAACCAGGGAAGAGATGAAGGCGTCTTCTCTAGAAAGCCAAAGCATAACCAGACCCACAGGGTGACAGACCAAGACCGATGAAAGCCAGACCAGCACAACACCATAAACTCCAGAACAATCCCATTGATAAACATGAATTTATCATTCTTCATCTTGCCTCGAATGGCACCCATCATAACTAGCATTGAATTGAGTCAATGCATCACTCAGACCAGAGTGTGTGAAGGCGTTACGAAATCGGCGGACGGACTGTGTGGATTAATGCCATCTGAGGTGAAGCAAATGCTCCCAGTGATCCCCGTATGCCGTGGATTTAATTGCTTGGTTTGATATGCCATGTGGTATAGGGCAGGCAGGTGTCGTCTCACCTCGCCCCACCCCTGTCCCATCATCTGTTCCCGATGGCTAGTCACCCGCATCCGGGGTAAAATGAAAGTATAGTTATTCAAGCAACAAACTTATAATTGCATTGTCCTCCACAACTTCACCGTCTTTTATATTGAGTTCTAGTTTCTTGTTATTTTGGTGACATCCTATTACTATTGCTCGTATTGACCCAATTGCATATGAATTAGTTTAAACAATGAAACTATGTATTGTTGTATTTGGAGCCAATCTGCTTTTTTACAAACCTGTGCAATTGATTCAACCGTGGTTTTGTCATGTAACACTATGCAACACTTTGTGTCTCCTCGTTCATAAATACCCTTGTTTGTTATTCTAAAATCTGTAATTCAAACATTATTTCCAATAGTAAACATGTTTTTGAAATGCTCTATAAGATTATTTTCCATGTTCACTGTGATAGTCAGTTGGCCATAGCTATCAACCAAATCAGCATGGAGCAGTCACACCATTGCATGAGAGTTAGGACTTTTAGTTTGTGCTTACCCATAAATAATCAATATATCACCTTAAAAGTTTTTTCATATTCTCCTAAGCATATTTCAATGATTGATGAGGATACTAATTCCATTGTTTTTGTTGTGCTTATATGCAAAATCAAAACAACATGATTCAAAAAACACTGACATTGATTTAATGAAAATATGTCATTTGACTATACAAATATTTAGTGCAGCATAAGCTTAACCTTTTTGGATTCTCATTTTCCACCATTTGTTCTTCTAATATTTGTTCGCTAAAGCTAGATGTTTCCATGATATTGTTCCAAATTATTGAACCACTCGTTGCCAGAAAACAAAAATGCAAACCATCAAATAAGTGACAATTGTACAAAGAACATTTAAAGCAATGTATACTCTAAAATAATAAATTATATATACAAGAATTCTGGTTTTATAGTATTATTAGCCATTGGTTTGTGGCTATGTACTAAATGTGCATAAGTCAGAATAAAGAAAATGTTTTATAGATTTCATTGGAAGGTATATATATATCTATATCTATATATATATATATATATATATATATATATATAATATATATATATATATATATATATATATATATATTATATATATATATTATATAAGTTCACTTCTAGAAATGTGTTGTTAAGAACTACCATGGGCACCATTTTTTTCAAAAGCAGTCACACAAGAAATAATGAAATATGAACTACAATCTAAAGAAAAATTACTATTCAGTATATGGAGAAAACTGCAACATAGTGGAAATGAAAATGTTTAGATTACATGCCAAACATTGCATTAAAATTTATAGTTATACAAGAGAAATAGAACAAATTTATTTTCATGGTTTAAAGGCTTGCCGAAATTTGATATTTGCATGTTTTCCTTGTTTTCTTATATTTTGTTGTGCAAAATTTCTTTGTTTTTCAATATTTGTAAATCAAGGCATATGTCAAAGGTGCATATTTGCAAATGTGACAAATATTGTGACAAGTCAACAATGAAATTCTAGAGTACAAATATTGGAAAAATGACTCAAGGTGACAACAAAGATATGGTAAGACAAATTGTATGATGATCTATCTAGTAAGCATCAAAGACATGGAAAGAAACAAAAGTAGCTGAAAATTTTGTCCAAAAGTGATCTAGCATTGAGCTATAGTCAATTGTCGTTTTTTTGTATCAAGATTAAAGTCATTATTTTGAATAACTTAAAGTAGTTTTTTTTAATGGCTAGTTTGCAACATGTCCATATTGAAATCACCAACAAACACAATTAGCTAGTTGTTGCATGTGTGCTTAAAATGAGTTTGATGAAATTAATTATCTCTTCGATTTTTGCATTTGGTGCAATATAGAGATTCGCAACTATATTGCATTTTTTAACATGGAATGTTGCAATTGTTGATTCAAATTCGTCTTTTATTCTCAACCAAAATATTTTTTATATAGTATGTGAGAATTCCATGTAAATGGTATAAATGTAAGTAGTCATATTTTCTAGATAATAATGGATTCAATGGAGATCATTTTGCTTTTGTTTCTTGGAAACAAAAAATGTCAGTGCTCATTAGATCATAGCTAGCAATGATAATTTTAAAATGCAAGGACAAGTTACGAGTGTTCAATGAACATATTGTCAAATCATCAAGTGTTTTATTTTGATATATGCTATATTCAAGCTCATACCAGGCATTCTGTCTAAGTCTATTTAGCTTAATAGCAACTTGGTCATTGAGATAAAAGTTACTATGTTCCAATTTGTTCAATAAATACAACAATTAATATCTTTGCATTATAAACAAGTCCATGTTTCCTAACTCCTTTTGGCTTAAAAGCCAATTTGTCAATTGTTAACCCTTGTGATCAACGTATAGTTAATGCACATGTTAGTTAGACATGAAATTGTTCTCTTGTAAAACCAATTTTGTGGTTTGGTTCATTATTCCTACAAACACTAGTAACAAGTGTCCACGTAAAAATGATTACATATTTGTATAGATGCGCCATTTTTCCTATTGAATAGTGCCACCAACTGGATCAACAAATTTGATCTAGATTGCACCATTTTCAAATGTTGTTGATGCTCTAAAAAGTTCTTTAGTACCATTAACCAATTTATCCTGAATATTGTAATTTCCACCAATTAGTTCAACAAGCATATTTATTTCAACACAGTAGAAGATGGAAATTGCAGTTTCATATGTTTATTGTGATTTATATTTTTTGAGTCCATTGTTGTAATCATATGAATTTATTATAATTGTTTCTTTGCTGATGAGATACAACATTCTTTCATTATGTTCATTTACATTCTTGTTTAAATAAAATAGGTATGGAAAAGTTGGATCATTTGGTCCCGATCTATAACAATGCTTATTCAAGAATGCAAGATCAACACTAATATGTCAACATGTCCTGATTTTGTTTAAGATGGATACAACTTTTCTAATGTCTTGTCGCATTACATGTTTTAGTTTATAAGATTTCACATTTTCTTTCCAAAAATTGTAAGGGGCAAGGTTCCTTTAAGATGTGTTTGTTCAAATTTCCAACAATCATGTACAAGTTGTGCTTGACATAGCTTACCACAAAATATTATGTCAAGGCTCCCAAACGGGCAAGTTGGAGTATGCATAATTTTGTTGAGTCGCTTGTCAATGATATAAAGCAATCGAGGCCAAATTAGTGAAGACTCGAACTATTAATGGAAATTTATGGTGTTCATATTCTTTGCTCAAGACATCGAGAGTGTTAGAATCCAATGGCACCATGTGACATGGTGAAAGTGGCAAATACAAAGCTGAGTGGGATATAACACCATGTGAAATATATGTAGCTTTGCCAACAAATAAAATTATTAGACCTTTTTTCAAAGCATTTGATAATATTAGTAGGGAAACTTGATTGAAAGAAAAATGTCAGGAAGTTCAGTTTTTCAGAGAATTTGTCTTGAAAAATACCTAGGGTACAAACCCTTTCAGAAGGCGCAATCTATATTATTCTTGTATCAAGATCATGGTTAAGGTGGGCCTCTGAAGGTACAAGGTGGGTCTAGTTCCTTCATTTTCTGGCTATTGTTCTAATGATTGTGTCTACTTCTATTAGAATGTTCTTTCCATTCATAGTTAATTTCTATTTGTTTGCTTTTGTATAGAGATGTGTTGCAGAAGTCATGTAATGAACACATCACTTTCTTGGGTCAAATATTTTGGGACAAATAGGAACTCTTGTATTCCAAGTTTATTTTTAGCATAATTCCTTCTATCATAGTGCCCTCAATTTCTCTAATCAATGCTCTCTGAATTCCATATAGACTAGAAGGAACATTTATGATTGCTCTTGTTAATCTAATTTTTGATGTTTTATAGCCAAGTTGTGTTATTTGTGCAAAATACATATTTGGTGCCACTAACCTCTCTTCCAAATATGTCATTTGTGCAATGGACATTATTTTTTTTTCATTTCGTCAAATATAAAGAGGTGATGCAAATGTAGGGACTTTTTCATTAACTATTGCATTGTTACAAGATTCTCATATTTGTTCATTGAGTTTAGTGGTTTTGAACTATGAAGTAAGCACCAGATAGCAAATAGTAGATAATATGTTTTTTTTAATATATTTCATGTCCTTTCCAAAGGAAAATATATCACAAATGCAAAATACATATGTAGTCATGTCTTGGATTGATTGCCAATATGCCATAATTGCTTTATTTGACTTTACATGTTGCTTTTCTGCTTCTTGTGTTATAGCACCTTCTACTCATATTGCATATTACAATTAATGTAAGTGAGTGTATCTCTTACTATAGGAATTGGAAAAAGGAGTGGAGACTTCTTTTTTATTTTGTGTCTCCATTGAAAAAGGATTAGTGTCCTCATTTGATGATGTGGAATCCTATGATACTACAACAATTTTTTTTATACTAATTTATCAATTGACAAATGTTTCAATTGAGTAAACCATCTAGTAAACATGTATTCTTTGCTAACATGATATCTACAAGGTACACCTGAATTTGGCTTGCATTTATCTCTTTCTGAGATTCCTTTGAGCATGTGTGCTTGAATATTAATGTCACTAATATTCTTAACATTCTGAATTTCCGGAAATGCATAGAAACATGCATGTGTTCTAGATATTGGTATATGCATAAGGTACATGACTTTGGAGAATTTTTTTGATGAATAGAATCTCAAGGAAATATATTTTGTTTCTATATTCCAGATATATATGTTAACCTCAAGGAGCTCACATATCCGTTGTATTGCAAAACCTTTTCCCTCTATATGTTCATATGCGTATGGCATTGATAGGTTTAGAATATAAGTTTGTCAATCATTGATAAATTGCTCTTGTTCAATGTTTTTAGTGCTCAAGTGTTGTTGCAAGCAATTGATAGCTTTATCATCATTGCAAATGAAACAATTAAAAAAATTTGTGCAATTATTTTTCTGATATTAGATATATCAAACCATCATGAAAATGCGAAAATAGACTCAAACAAAGAGTCATCACAACCATTGAAATTTTTTCAATAGATCATGAAACCTTGTTCAAATAAGATTTGCTCAATTGGCAATGTGTCAAATTGTCCATGTGAGAATTGGTATGGGAAAATGCATGGGCCAATCATTCTAGCTACTAAACCTACACTATCCACTATGGTATGTAGCATAAGTGGTTCAAAATCTCCACATGCATGATTTTGACTATGTAGTAAAATATTATATCGATAGCATGAATGTCTGAATTGAAACGTAGATATGCTTGGCCATTTGTGAATAGCCAAACATTGAATGAAATTGACAACGACTTGAAGAACCATTTGATGCAAAATGCATCCCCCCATAAGCTAATTGTAGTTCAAGCACAAATAAAAGAAGGTGTACAAAATCCTTTCAAGTATATTGAAAAATAATTAACATGATGAAGGTCCTGAATGTATTCAGGCGTCAATTTTGTATGCAATGAATGCAAATCAGTATCATGTCCATGAGATAAGAAAAGCCGAAAGTGGTTTACAATTTCATGTTGTATTTCAACTGAACTATAGCAAAAGTGAAGAAAAACAAAAAATGAGGCAAAGAAACAGTCACCATGATAATAGAAGAAATGCTCTAATATATGTAGATTGAATCTAGATAACTTGTGATCAATTTCTTGAAAATTTGATCTTTTTCAATGCAAAACTATTACTTATTGCCATAAATTATATGAGACAAACTGACAATTTGACCAAATGTGACAATCATTTATAGAATTAAGAGCATGGATTCCATTGGATGTCCAATCAACACATGATACTACAAAATTTTTAGATCTCATGTATTATCTAGTCTATATTGTGTTTTTGATTATCTTCTCTCCCTATTTTTTTATTTCACAATACTACAAAAATGAGTATGCAACATTGTGACAAAAGAGTGGATGAAAATACCATAAGGAATCCTGAAGATTGCATTTTTTTTTGCAATTGAAACATGATTTAAAACTACAGACATTTATGAAATTTAAAATAATACCAACAAAAACATTATTACCATTTTAACAAATTTCAAAACACAATATTTAATTTTCAAAATTTCGCAAAGAATTTTTTAGATCAACAGTAAATTTGTTTCAAAATGTATAAATCAAATAGAATCCAATTATTAGCTTGAAAAACAAATTACAATATACTTTTCTATAAAAACAACTCTAATTTAATATAACAAGTAAGAAACCATTGCTCAATTACAATCATAGAACTATAACTACATTAAGTTGCAAACCATTGTGGGCAGGCTAACTTTATAGCATATTTTTCACTAGACATTAAAATCGTTATCTACGATGCCATAAATAACAAATAACATTCTATCCACACATGGCGAGAGTGATTGCAAATAAAAACCATCACTAAATATTAATCATAGTTCTATAACAACATTAAATTGGATATGTACTTTAGTAAATGTGTCAAATTGAACAAAATATATTGCACCAAAATTTTATAGAAATGAAATAATTAAATCTTCCATATCCACTCATCTTAGAATACAGATTCCAGGTATATATACACACACAAAAAATGACTAAGAGATCTAGAGGTGCATTTAATATCTCTTGATTTTAGCATTACAATCTGTAGAAATTCTTTCTCACTTGAGACATAATGAATCAAAAAATTTAACATCTAAAACACACACAAAAAAATTCTTGCATGTTGGCCTTTGAAAGCCATTCAATGTTCTCTCGATTTGAACAAAGATATTGCATCCAATAGCATAAACATTTGCACCAGTTAAAACTGCAACTAATCCACCTGCCACTAAAATTGCATTTAAACGCTCATTGCTTTTCCTTTTCTCTGATTTATTTGTAGAATGGAATTTCTGGTTATCAGACTCCTCCTCTTTTATAAGTACTTGCAACGACTTCAAAAATTCCACAACTACGCATTCCATGACTCAAAATCATTCACAATTTCATAACACTATTCTATAACATATTCCACTCAAACTAGCAGACATCACCTAAATCTTGTATATCAGCAAGTCAAATAATGATTAGACATTGTACTTCAAATTAGACCAAATGTCAATTGGCAAAAAATAAAAATAAAAAATCTAAGCATCTAAAGGTATTTGAAGATCCTTATCATTGTCTTTAAGTGTTTAGACATTAAATACTATTAAATACCACAATTACAAATAACATGGGTTATAATGTTCATTAATTCGTCCTAGTTTCCGTTTGTTTTTTTATTGCTTTCCACTTGCTTTGAAAAAAAAACACATAATTGCTACATAAAACAATAATATTATTCCATAATTAAAAAAAACACTCCACAAGTAACAGGTAACATGTAATTTAATCCCAAATTAATGGAAATCAATAAAGTTCATTTAAAATTTCTAAAAAATCTATCAAGTTTTCGATATTGCTCCATCTAGATAAAAGTAACCAAGACTTAAAAATTTAGAGACAATTCAAAATTTCACAAATGTCCAGAACATCCTAAACACTACAATCCCATACATATAAAATAAAAAGCATATACAGAAACAAATATTTCTCACCTAAAAATGACAATTATTTTATCAAAGACTAAAAATACATATTTGAAAGGACCATCATAAATGTTATGAAGACATTAAACCAATGCATGATCTATATACATAAAACACCTAGAAAAAATAATGTATATTAGCAATTTGTATCCATGTCTCCATAATTTTATTGTTCAATTTAATCTTTTATTTTATTTTTTATTTTTTTACCAATAACATTTGTTCATTGAATATCAAGCAATGCATTATAACTTGTAGAAAATCACTAATAAAAATAATAACATGTTTCTAACTATACATCAATAAAATTATATATATATGAGACAATGTATTTATCAGCTATTAAGTTATTGCAATTTTCATGTTTATTTACATGTTGTTAAATCCAATATAAATGACACGACATCACAATGATGTCCAAGAATACTAGCTAAATAAACAATTTTAACATTCATGTAATTTAACTTAATATAATATCTTAATATTCTATGTATTTGTATATAAAAACAATAAAGTTCAATAATAAAGCATTTTAACATTATGTGAACAATTAAAAGAATACAAAATTATTTATTATATATATATTATATTTTATATATATATATATATAAAGTTTTAAATTTAATTAATTACTTAATATTCCAAATACTTAATTTACAAAATATATGAATAATTTTAAATTTAAATTTAAGTAAAATTTAAATTCAAATTTACATGACTTTAAACAAAATCCCTTCTACATTATAATCAATCAAAATAATCAAAATACTCACTGAAACTTTAATTCATTTTGCAACCATCCACAATTTTAAGTAAAACCAATCAAACGTAACAATTTAGTCATTTATCACAATTAAAAATAATTAGGACCCAAAAAAAATAAGAACATGCTCAACAAACAAAGTAAAAAAAATCTTGATATAAAATGTACTATAGAACAAAAATTAGATATACTGTAAAGTTGTATTTCAAATATAAATTGATAAACTTGTATAGATATATACACACACACAGTTAATATTTTAGAACCCATTCTCTAAAATTGCATTTTAAATAAAGAATTTCCAAACTTAAAACAAAATTGATTTAGAATGCTTCCATGTAGTATTGTAGATTCAACCGATTTGCTCAGGGACTATCAATAGTCAGGAATGTCTAGAGAGACCATTCAAATGACAAATCCTACTTCCGACCTCATAGACGGACCCGTCTTTCCACTTTCCTTCATTATGAACCACAAAAAAAATATGTACATATAGTTGGGTGTGTTTACAAGGAGGCCAATTGGTTGCAGAATGTCATAGCATCGTCCAAAATAGAATGTCTTCCTCTGATCTCATAGCCAACCTGACCACTGACTTTCTTGTGTCAGGGCCCACAAAAGAAACATATATCTATAATTGACTTCTTTATAATTTATAGTTTTATTTTTTTATAAAATTAATTTAAACAAATTAATTTTTTTAATAAATAAAAACATAAATTGAATAAATTACACTTATAAGATAAAATGTTTAAAATTCACAAACCCATTATCCCATTCTCCAAAGAAAAAAATGAAATATTGAAGATGGAGCCAAATTGGCGGAGAAATGTTAGTAGTCGGCAGTGTTTAGAGAGATCATTCAAACCATAATGCTCACCTTCGATCTCATAGTCGGAATCGACATCCGACTTGCTTTTAGTACGAGCCATAAATTGAATAGGTGCATATAGTTATCTGTAATCTCATAGTCAGCCCAACCTCTAACTTGCTCCTACAAAATCCCACAAAACAAACATGTGTCTATAATTTATTATTTTGTTTTTTCACATAACGTATTATTTAAATATAAAATGATAAAAATGTAATATATATATATATAATTAATATATATATATATATATGAATCCATTCTCTAAAATTGTAATTTAAATAAATAATTTTCAAATTTAAAACAACATTGACTTAGAATGCTTCCATGCAGTATTGTATATAGATTCAATTTGTCGAGCACTGTCAACAGTTGGGAGTGTCCAGAGAGACAATTCAAACCACAAGTCCGAGTTTTGACCTCATAGTCGGGCCCGTCTTTCAACTTTCTTTCAGTAGGGACCACAAAAGAAATATGTACACATAGTTGGGCGTGTTTACAATGAGGCCAATTAGTGGTATAATGTCATATCGCCATTCAAAACACAATGCCGACCTCTGATTTCATAGCCACCCTAACCATCAACCTTCTTCTGGCAGGGCCCACAAAAGAAACATATATGTTTAATTGGCCTCTTTATAATTTCATATTTTGTTTTTTTCATATTACATAATAGTTGATAAAATTAATTTAAAACAACTTTCTTTTTGTCAATAAAAACATAAATTGAATAAATTATACTTATAAAATATAATGTTTAAAAGATGGGAACCAATGATTACACTCTCTAAAGAGAAAGAGAAATATTAAAGTTGGAGCTAAATTGGTTAGGAAGTGTCAATAGTCGAGAGTGTCTAGAGAGACCATTCAAACCACAATGCTGACCTTCGATCTCATAGTCGGGGCCGACCACCGAGTTTCTTTCAGTAGGAGCCACAAAATAAATATATGCATATAGTTATGCATAGCCTTATAGTTAGCTTGACCTCCTACTTACTTCTACAAAGGCCCACAAAACAAAAATACGTGTCTATAGTTTATTATTTTGTTTTTTCACATAACATATTATTTAATAAATGTAATTTTAAATACTTTATTCTTTTATCAATAAAGAAAGAAACCCAACAAATTATTTTTATAAGAAATTTAACATTTAATTTATAACATATCAACTCATGATAAACTTCATCATAGACCTCATTTAAGTCATTTATAGGAAATAATAATAATAACAGTGGTGAACCTAGATTCTGAGCCGAATTGGCTAGGGAGTGTCAATAGTCGGGAGTGTATAGAGAGATCATTCAATCGATAATGCTGACCTCCAATCCCATAGTGGGAGCCAACCTCCGACTTTCTTTCAGTAGGAGCCACAAAATAAATATATGCATATAGTTATACTTGTTTACAACAACCACCTTCGACCTCATACTTAGTACGACCTCCAACTTGCTTCTACGAAGCCCCACAAAACTAACATATCTGCCTATAATTTATTATCTTGTTTTTTTACATCAAATATTATTTAATAAATGCAATTTAAAATTCCCTATTCTTCTATTAACAAACAAACAAATTCAAAAAATATATTTTTATAAGACATTTATTTAAAGCAATTTTACAAAATGATTATTATTCTTCCTATCTAAAAGTTTAAGATAACAAATCCAAAAACTACCTACAAATTAAAATAAAATTAGGATTATAATGTTTAAAAGATACAAACCTGCCAACCCTTGTTTAAAGAATAAAACAATCTAAATATGGTTCATAAACTACAAACACTAAAAACAACTAAACTTAAATGGGCAGTTGCAACATAAAGACTGTTTGAACTTCAGCCTTTGCCAAGCTGGCTCGAAGCTTTGCCATTTCCTTATGATTCTTCTCCAAAGAGATGTCGATGGCCCAACCACAAAATTGGTCCCGACCTTAATTATGGGTTACCTTTGACTCCAAAGAAAATGAAAAAACTGAAATGGAGACAAATGCCCCTATAAAAACTTGCATACACGAGTCTGCTAAAAGGAAAACATGAGTCAACTTCTGACATCGCAAAGCGTCATGCCTAACTGAGGTGAGACTTATCTTCTTCCCAAGCTAGTTTTGTATGCCATTAAAACTCCAACCCCCTGTTCCCCCCCTCCCCCTGACTATCTAAAACAACACGATGGACAGTCAGATTCGCCACCTTGCTGACGAGCCTTATGAAAATGCAAAGATCCTTATACTCCTGACTTTGTACGTTTCAAAGTAAATTCCTGGAAATCTTCATCGTCACTGCTACATAAAATCATGAAATCGGGGTCAACATACATTTAAAACTAAAACATATGGAATCAGGTTCGACATCTTGCCCACAGAACTTCTGCAAATGCAAAAATGGGTCGACCAACGACCTACCTTTGGTTAGTTAATATTGGTTTATTCCTACAACATTGCATCCAAACCATCGAAACTTAAATCGACAATGTATTTAACACTTATGACCCATTAAACAGAATTTTCTAACAAAAAGAACTAGAACAATTACCAGGTTTCCACCGCTAGAATCCAATGATCCACTTCCCTGAACAACTCTTATGCTCTAAATTTTAATGCCTCACCTGCAAATTCTATGAAACAACGAACCATTAGAACTAACAATTATGCACCATGACCATTAAACTAGAAAATAATGTTCATACATTCATCTGTCAAATCGTCGTTGAGGAATTGGCAAACCTGCGTTCTACCACATAACCAAACAACTTCAGCGTTCCGCACAAAAGGTTCACTGCTCGCACCCACCGAAGTAAAAAGAAACTCACCTGATAACAAGGAAAACTTGACAACGATAAGTAAAGCAAGAAACACCAAATCTAGCCTCAATGAGCACCATAACACCAAGAAAAAAATAATACAACGACTTTGAACAACAAAAATAGCTAAATTTGCTTCTCGATGATCTATCAACCATAATAATAAATTCTCCACCAACACTCTTAAAACGAAATTAACACCACTAGAGCTCAAAATAGCCCAAGTTAACTCCGAGTTGTATGAAGGATCACCCTTCCCTATATCTACACTGCCAAATCCGATCTATTGTGCATGGCATAGTAATGTTGACCCTCGACATCCAAAGTTAGGGATGTGGTGGCACACTGACATCATGCAAAAATTTCAGCCAAAAACATAATGTTAACTATGGAGATTTCAAAACTACACTAGTATAGACAAACTACCAATCATAGATATTACTGCATAAACAGTAACATAATAAATACATAATAACCTACTTTATATATAAAATAAATATATAAAAAATTCTAAAAAACTACCAAACTAGAAGAATCTATTAAACCAGTGATGCATCTGTCATATTTAATTCCAAGAAACAGAAAATCGTAAGAGATACTTGGATTAAGCTGTCACAACATTTTCTTAAAAACATAATATATCCATCAAAAGGGATGAGTCAATGCATTTAATTCAAACAAGTAATAGATCCATGTAACGAGTAATGGATCGTGGAATCAAAGTGAATCAATTACATTTAATTTAAACGAGTAATGGATCCATCGAAGAAGTAGTGGATCCACCAAGAAAGAAATGGATCTCTAAAAACATGTGGTGTACCAATCCCATTTAATTCAAACAAGTAATGCATCAGGTCAATAAAATTTAATATACATAATTAATGGATCCATCAAACAAGCAGTGGATGTGGATATATTCATTATAAAGTTAGTATTTAAATTTATTAAAGCATGATAAAATAATGTTTAATTATATTTAATTCAAATAAATAGTAATTTTATTTAAGCAGTGATTTTTTTGTAAGTTTGATAAAACTATATCTTCATCATGTTTAACTTTTTATTTTGAAGAGGGGATAGCGCAAGATTTGAAGCCAAGACTTCCAATTCAATGAGATTCCATTTCCATGCCCATTGCCAACTAAGCTATCCCAAACAAACATATAACAAATGATTTTAAATGATTTATAATTAACATATATTTGTCTTAATTATGGAACTATTAAGTGACATTAAGAGGGGTTAAATTTCTCGATATGCAAATCTCTTTTTAAGAGAAAAACTTGAGAAAAGATTTACACAAAAAACAATGTAGAATTGTTCTCTCTGTATATATTACATGTCAACTCTATATTAATAATGAAATAAATTACACATCTATCTCATAATGAAAAGTGAAAATATAAGAAAAAAATAGTTATTAATATCTTTTTGTTTTAAATGTTACATGTCAATGAATATAGAATGAATTACACGTCAATAATATTGTTTTTACATGCCATTTGTCAACTCCATATTAATTAGTGAAGGAAATACATCTCTCCCACCTACTAGACAATATTATTTTTTTTTCAATTACTTTATCTTTATATAAAGTTTGATGTAAAATAAAGGTAGAAATTGAAGTATTTTATTTATTGTGGACATTGATTTGTTTTATTCTTAGTATTTTTTAATTCATTAATGTAATTATTATTTTATTATTTGAAAATGCAAGATTATTTAATGGAGTTGTCTTTAGTGCAACTTTTTGGACTTTCTGATGCTAGAATCCAGTGGAAACTTTTGAGGTGAAATCTTGATTTGTGTTATTCAAATGGTTTTTTTAGTGTATATATGGATTCAACACCTTGAAAAACCCCTAGGGCACTTTGATTGTATATGGGTTACCCATCAAGCTTGCGATTTCAATAAATTCCTACTGTATTTTAGAGAAAATAGATCGGAAAAATCCACCAAAACACTTCCAAAAAATCCACCAAAACACTTCCAAAAAACCCACCAAAAAAACTTCCAAAAAATCTCACTAAAAACAACTTATTATTTAATAACACCTCCCTCATATTAAATTATAAAGTTCCTATTTAAACAAAAAAAAAAATTAATAATAAAATTTTAAACAAATATTAATCCATCATATTTATGAAAACTATTCCAAACAAATATAGATATATGAAAACTAATCCAAGTTAAAAGCTCCACAATGATTAAAATATAGGCCTTAGCATTTCAAATAATTCAAACAATTTGTGTATGTTCTTAATTACATTTACATCTAATAAGTCGTTCATTAATCACATTTACTTTAAATTAGTAATTTTATTGAAAATAATCCATTTGAAAAACTTTCGACTAATAAATTTAAGAAATATAATTTATAATGGCTTTATGAAAATTAATAAAGAGTAGAATTTTTAAAAGAAGTTAAAATGTTATTTATGGTGATTTGTATGTTGATTTTTTAATTTAATTATGTGTAATTGTTAATTGGATGATGGAGATTTAATTTCCATGGAATATGTTGGAATAATTATAGTAGTATACACAGATCAAGGATTAAGATTTTTTTTCCAAGTTAATTACGCTCTTTTAATAAATTTATCTCTAAATAATTAATTAGAAAAAAAATCATAACAACTTGTGTCATATTGTGTATGTGGTATTGATAAGCTATGATATTGGCCAATGATATTGTAACAAAAAATATCTAAAAGTGAAAAAATTCTATGATAAAGTGGGGGTGAATCTCTATGGCTAAGAATATTGTTTAATTCATGTATTAATTATTTTATAATCAATAGGAATAGTAATTTAAAATAAACTTCTTTGAGTTCAAAAAAAATTAAAATAAAGCTATAATTTAAGTAATTTAAG
The DNA here is from genome assembly GCA_000404065.3 of Pinus taeda. NCBI lineage: Eukaryota > Viridiplantae > Streptophyta > Pinopsida > Pinales > Pinaceae > Pinus > Pinus taeda. The sequence continues at coordinate 50,632 of APFE030362489.1, read as the reverse complement.
TAATTTTTATGATTTTTTTTAATATGGGAATGTGAGATGTATATTGAGGTGAGTGTTTTTTATGCTTATCATGACTTGATGCTTATCGACATTTACAGACTATTTAATTCTATTCCATATAATTAAGGGTAGAATTTTCTTAAAAAAAATTTATTCAAATAACTCATGGATTGTACATATTATAAATGATTAAATATTTAATGTTAATATATTTGAGTGTTAAATAATATATTTATTGCAATAATATTTTTAATATAAAGGAGGATAAACATGATAAATTAGTTTTTATTTAAAAGAAGGGACATAAATAGCCTTTATTTAAATCTAGAACAAACCATAAATAACTAAGTTGAGTTTTATTTTTATTTTTCTAAATTTGTCTATTTTCCAACAACAAAAATCAGCCTTTAATCTCTTATAATTACAAGAGATTTGGAGGTTAAGTGAGTCTCAAAGATGTGGTCTAATAGTTAAGTGAGAAGGTTTGGTCCCCATAGTTCATGTGGTCTAATCATAAGCAAGACTATATATACCTTAGAGCTGCTCTAAGTATGATTCCTTTAATTGAAAAAAGTACAAAAGATTCAAGTTTTCTCGTCAAATTGATGATCGAAAAATCAACTTCCATGAATATCAAGCTTGCTCTCATTATCACTTGAACCAATAAAAAGAAAATAATAAAATATTAGCCTCATAAACCATAAGATATTAGTCTCATTTCATCAAGTTTTATCAAAGATTCAATCCAAAATCAAAGTTACTTGTCAATGAAGCCACCTTACTAAATAGAGTGAACTTGTAGGGGGGTGTGATAATATTGTTTCATTTCTAATGGTTATAAATCCCATGCTATGTCTCATCCTAATTAAACAACGAATGTTGCAACATCTTTTATATCACTTTCCAAGTAGAGAGACGTGGTCTCGTTTCATTTGCATGTGAGAATTAATATAAGTGTGACCTTTTGAACTTGGCTTTATGTCTACTTGTCAGGAAGGTGGGACAAAGTGGGACTGTAGGTGGGACAAGGTGGGACTGTGTTTACTATGACACACAACATAAACAAAATACATAATGTTTTTTGGAGGGCTCTTAGGGTACCTAATTTCATCAAGTAAGAGACCCTTTGGTTCTCGATTTGTTTATGTGGGGTTGGGTTATATAATCATTAAATTTTGGAGGTATTCAATGATCAATAATTTGAGTAAATGTTTTTCTTAAATTAACTTGGATTTTGATATTTGGCCTCTACCTCTGTGATTTGAATTTGATTATGGAAAATATGCTTATAGAGGGCCTCTTTATTCTTTTGAATTTATGTAACTGCTCTTTCTTCTTGCAATTTATTGATCTAGGTGGATATTTGTGGCCACCCCCCTATTCTATTTGGACCCCCACCATTGTTTCTTTTAGTTTTTCAATTTCTTTATTTGTAGCACAATTTACTATTTTTGGTAGTTTTTCAGGCCCTGAACTTTCGGAGCCGTTTTGAGGCCTTAAACGACGTTTTTTGGGAAAACTAGGACCATCATGGGTCATACATTGATGTTGGTCATTCAAAAGTTCTCATCCTTGGAAATTTCTAACAAGTTATTGCGCGCATCAAATGAAGATTGTATGCCAAAGTTACGACCTCAGGAAGTTGATGTACCAATTTATGCAAACGAGGCTCATAGTTTGGCACTTTATCTCCTAGGGTTGGGTTTTTTTATGTTTAGGGTTTTCCATTATTTTTCAATAATAAATAGGCCTTTGAGCCTCATTGTAACGTAGTTCAGAGGCATGTAGCCACCACATCGCTTCTGAGAGATAGCTACCATCACCCAAGCTCGTCTTATTTGCATTCTGTTTGTAAGTATATTTTAGTATTTGAGATTAATGAAATGAAATGTTATTTCTACTTCATATTTTTATTTATGGTTATATCTATAATTTGTTGCGTTCTTGTTTAAATCCGGATCATTTATGTTCTTCATGAGTAGTAATTGTTAGTTTTCTATATGTGCTCTAGTTTTAAAATTTTAAGATATATTTTTTGGGTTATATCTGAGATTGTGTGTTAAGAGACTCTATTCAAAATATTGTCATTTATGGGAGAATAGTGTGTTTTTCATTTTTCTATCAGGTTTTTGGGATAAATGACCTTCCTTGTGTGCAAGATCTAACTTCGGTTAACCTATTTCCAATTTGACTTTATGCTTAAATATTTTTGATTCAAGCCTATAATTCAAGGATCATAGGGATGTTCTGAAATTTAGGAGAACACTCCTAAGGGATGAGGTGTCTGTCCAATGCAATAAAAGCTTTGTATTCTTAGTGACCTCCAAATCTCACGAGAATGAACATCAACATGCCTCACAACTTGTGACAATCATGAACCTTTTGGTCCAACAAATGTAAAAATTAGATGCTTTAGTAGCACAATGAAACATGTTAATGAATTTGGAAATTAACCTTAGTAAAGAATCATGTTAGAAAATTAGAAAGGCAGAAATATTTTCTCTTGTTGATAATTACTTCTGATTTCTTTGATTTCTTATTATCTTTCTTATGTTCTTATTTTAACTTATTTCATCAAGAAATCACAAAAACTAAAACACGAAGATCGGGGACATTAGACGGAGGCACTTAGCTAGGGTTAATACCCTTATGTAGGGGAAAACCTAGTCAAGAATTCTTCCTTTAGTAATTCAAAATGAGATAGACCAAAACCTTAGACCTAAAGACCTTCCTCCCCACTGAGTCAACTTTCTGATGAGATACAACAACCTTCAATAGTCTCTTCTTGTCCAACAGCTACAACCAAGCATCAACCTAGAAATTTCAACCCCAACTTCATCAACAACTTCATAATTTCAGTCTCCCCAACAACTGCAGAATTTCGGCCCCCAACAACGATCTAGAACTTTGCAAGTGTGAGATAAGAGAGAGAAATTCTAGCTTCTTTAGCAAGATGTTGGCCTCCTTCTTTACTATACTTTTCCTCTTCTCTCCTTAAAATTCACACTTTTTCTTAGCCCAAAAACTACAAATCAAACTTATTGAGTTGGTGCTTCAAATGAGATCGAGTTGCTCCAATATCCTGTTTGAGGCCGACTTAGTGGAGAACGCCTAGAAGACCTAAAATACAATAAAATAAATTTATTCTTTGACAAATAAATCCCACGAAGGATTCTTTACAATATTCCATGGACAAGGACACTTGACATAAACCTTAGAATCCTTCAATGGATGCTTTGACCAAAAAATAATTGACCCAAGCATGAAACCCATGCTTTAATATGTCAATGTCTTTAATAATAATTTTTTTCTTTCTTTTGACAATTATATTTCATTATGACTCAAATACAATTATGAAGAACGACACTAGTTACATTCTTCAACACTCCCTCTTAAGTAGGGAGGTATATTATATTATATATATATATATATATATATATATATATATATATATATATATATATATATATATATATATATATACTACATATATCATATACATATACATATACATATACATATATATATCTTTGTGTGTGTGTGTGTGGTGTGTGTGGAATATCTCCAAAATGAGCTATGAATAGTTCTAGAACACTCAATGTTGTAGACTAGAAACCTGACCAGGGTATTCTATCCAAGTGGGACTAAGATGGACTCAATCTTTCAGCTAGTCTAGGTACCATCATGATTACTTGCTAACCATCAACCCAGGGATCCAGGTGCCTATCGAAGGTTAGAGCTCCAAGAACAATGCCACCCTCCCTCTTCGGGATCTAGACATGAACACAAAGGTCAGCCAAATGTCCTCCCAAGCATCCACCATTAGATGCTTAAACTCTCCCTATCAAACTAGATATATCCATTTGTCCAAGCATGCTTCCAGAGTATTCAATATTATTGTGGAGAGATTTACTTGTACAAACATAAACCCCAATCAATAATAAAATTTCAAAGATACAAGTAAACACAAACCTTCAGGGCCTTCTTACACTATTATCATCAAGTTATGTTAGGCCCCTATAATACTAGTGATTCCCCCATTACTATTGTCATTGTATCCCTTATTATTATTATTGTGCTCTTATTTTATTATTTTTAGGCTGACTTTGATTATTTTGTGACCCCTTAGACTCCTATATATAGAAAGGAGGTTTAGTCATTTGTATCATCCAAGAATTGTTCATTTATGTAATGTAAAGGAGGTTTCCCCCTCGAGGAGGCTTATTTTGAAGGCGTTGATATATCTTTTCTTCTATTTTGTGAGTTGGTTTCATAAAATTTGGTATCAAAGCTTTGGATTCTAGGGTTTCGCTGCTCCAAACATGTCATCGCGGAATTTTCACTATAACGTCTATGATTTTTTAGAAGCTAAAAGAAAAACCCATTTGAGAGAAAATATTGATGATCCTCGAGTCCCAATTTCAAATCTTGTCTCACTATATTTTCGGAGATATGATCTAAGGAATTTAGGCTTTTTGCAAGCTCTCGAATTACATCCAAAATAGGTGACCTTGGCGAAATCGTCTTATCTTTCTCTTTGAGTATCAGATTGAAATTTCGTCAGACGTTATAGAAAGAAGACAGTTTATAGTTGTTCTTGCATTATTTTCAGGTATGAAGGTTGAAACAGTGACACGTGTCACTTCATACAAGTTCTCTCTAGTAAAAAAGTATATAATCAACTCATATTTGGAGATTGGGCATAACTATTTCTTGGAGAATCCAATTTCGATTAGACTAGTGGTGTTGGAAAAACGACTCATAGGGATACTATAATTTGCAATTTTAGACCTTGGAGATCTAAAATTTCAGAGATACATCAAATTCAATATCAAGTACCTACAAAGTGAAAAAAAGGTGTGTAGTTTTTTCACATAAGTTTGGTTTGAAAAATTAGTTTGAAGGAATTCAAAGGGCATAGGGAAGCATAATTATCATCAATTTATGCCCCGAAGAAAGAAAATGGAAACACCTAGTAAGCAGTCTGAAATCTCTAATATGACTTAGGAAGAAGAGGAAGAAATGCAACATGATATATCAAAATTACGAGACCAAGTGCAACAAAATTCACTCTCACAAAAAGTAATAGAAGCTAAGATGGATGGTTTAAAGAAAGGTGTGGAAGCTAAGATCGATGACGTGGAAGATAAGATGGATGGCGTGGAAGATAAGATGGATGGTTTAAAGAAAGGCATGAAAGCTAAGATGAATGATGTGGAAGCTAAGATGAATGATTTAAAGAATGGCGTGGAAGCTAAGATGAATGAGGTGGAAGATAAGATGGAAGGAAAAATAGAAGATTTGAAGACAGATTTGACAAATTTGCTACAAGAAATGTTTACTAATGGTGAAAGGGTAGTAAAGGAAACTCATGATGAGAATAAAAGAAATGTTAATCATGATTTCATAGACACTAACGTTGGATTGAAGACCCACATTGTTCCAAAGATCGATATGAAAAAATTTGATGGCAACGATCCCATAACATGGATACTATAGATGGAGAAATATTTTGATCTCCATAATGTGTAAAACACACAAAGGGTACGCATTGCAATTTTATATTTGGAACCAAATCAATTTGTATGGTATCAGTGGCTTTGCTCTTGTAAATAAATATAAGGGTAAAAGATATTCCAGAGGAGCATAGGATTGATGTATTCATAGGGACTTTAAGGATAACCTCCAACATGAGGTTCGCCTTTGGGAACCTGATTAATTAGAGAAGGCATTCAAATTGGCAAGAAAAATGGAAAGAAAAATTATGGAAACCAGGAAGCCTACCACTTACAACTATAAATATGGAAGTGTTGTTGCCCCTAGCCTTCCACAACCTACAAGGTTGACACCACAACAATTGGAATAAAAAAGTGCAAAAGGGCTTTGTTACAGTTGTGATAGCAAATACACTAAAGGTCATAAATGTGCTGAGAAGAAATTATTTTACATAGATTGTGAAGAGAAGGAAGAAAAGGAAGAAGAAACATCAAAAGAAGAGGATATACACTAGGAACAAACCCTAGAGAAATAAGAAATGAATTTGACCATATCTTGTAATGCATTGCCAGGAATTACCACACCTACAACTATCAATATAGAAGGACTTATCAAGAAGAAAAAGGTAATAGTGTTGATTGATTCGGGTAGCACCCATAAATTTATTCATTGTAAGATAGCCAAGGAATTGAATTGCTTCCTATATCCAACACCAAAGTGTCAAGTGATGGTTGCAAGTTGAGGAACCATAAATTGCTCTGGAAAGTGCCATAATATCAAGTTATCCATGGGATAATATGTATTGAATAGCCCAATTCTTTCCATTCCAATGGGTGGTGCAGATGTTGTACTAGGATTCCAATGGCTACAATCCTTGGGTACAATAGCTTTTAATTTTCAGTGACTTTTCATGAAATTTTGTTCGGAAGGAAAGGAAGTTGAGTTAACGGGTATCATAGGGAAACCAGGAAAGATAATCAGCTCTAACAGAATGACAAAGCTTCTAAAGAGAGAACAACAAGTTGTAATTGCACAATTATGTTCGCTAGAGGTTCCCACATTGAAATCATCGATTTCTCCATATCTCCAAAAAAATTTGGACAATCATTCCAAGGTATTTGAGACTCCCAAAGGCCTCCCACCTATTTTTGATCATGATCATGTTATTCATTTGATTCCAGGAAGTCTTCCTCCAAACATCAGGCCTTACAGATATCCCTATGCCCAAAAGAGTGAAATTGAATGTATGGGTGCAAAAATGCTAGAGGTTGGTATAATTCAACCTACTCAAAGTTCTTTCTCTGCTCCAGTAGTATTGGTGCATAAGAAGGATGGATCATGGCACATGTGTTTAGATTATATGGAGCTCAACAAGCTCACTATTAAAGATAAATTTCCCATTCCTATCATTGATGACTTATTGGATCAATTTACTTCACCAAATTGGATCTTCGTTCAAGATATCATCAAATCAGAATGAAGACTGAAGACATTCCGTAACAACATTTGGAACTCATGAGGGTCATTATGAATTTTTGGTCATGACTTTTTGCCTTACCAATGCACCTTCTACATTTCAAGGTTTAATTCATTCCATTTTCAAACCCTTTCTTAGAAAATTTGTGTTAGTATTTTTTGATGATATAATAATCTACAACAAGTCTTGGAAGGATCATGTTCAACATGTTGACAGGGTTCTCAAACTATTGGAAGGGAAACAATTATATGCAAAAAGCTGCAAATGTTTCTTTGGATTACAAGAGGTGGAATATCTGGGTCATATTGTATCTCATGAAGGTGTTAAGGTAGACCCTAGCAAAATTAAATCCATTAAGGAATGGAAAATCCCCACAACCATAAAGCATCTACGAGGATTTCTCGGGTTGATAGGGTATTATCGCAAGTTTGTTAAGAATTATGGGAGAAAAGCAGAACCTCTAACAACATTATTGAAGAAAGATGAATTTTCATGGACTCCAGAAGCAACAAAGGCCTTTGAACATATTAAAGAGGAAATGTGCCAAGCACCAGTCTTAGCTATGTCGGACTTCACAAAAACCTTTATTGTGGAATGTGATGCCTTATGAAATGGAATTGGTGTTGTTTTAATGCAAGAAGAAAGACCCATTTATTTTGAAAGTCATCTAATCAAAGGAAAGTATTTACACAAATCTATTTATGAAAAGGAAATGTTGGCAATACTACATGCACTTAAGAAATGTTGACCCTACCTAATGGGAAGACACTTCAAGGTAAAAACATATCATGATAGTCTTAAATACTTTTTAGAACAAATATTATCTTCAGAAGAGCAGCAAAAATGGGTCAAAAAGATGTTGGGTTATGACTATGAAATCATCTAAAAAAAGGGAAGTAAAATGTTGTGGCAGATGCACTCTCAAGAAAGGATGAGGATGTCAAAGCATTGCTTTCCGGCATTTCTATTATCCAACCAGATTGGATAAATGAAGCAAGGGATGAATGGAAGAATGCCAAAGGAGTTTGGGCACGCATTCACAAGATACAACAATATCCCAGTACATTTGATACATTTACCTGGAAAAATGATTCGTTATGGTACAAAGATCGCTTATACCTATGTAAGAATTCTCAACTCAAACAAAATATTCTTATGGAATTGCACACTTCTCCCTTGTGAGGGTACTCAGGATTTTTAAAAACAAACCACATGGTGAAGAAGGATTTTTTTTGGGATGCCCTTAAATCGGATATTCAAAAGTTTGTGGCAGAATTTTTGTTTTGCCAACAAAATAAAGTTGAAACAATTAAGACCCCAGGTCTATTACAACCTTTATCCATTCCAAACCAACGTTGGGAGGAGGTTTCAATAGATTGTATCACAGTTTTACCCAAGACAAAAGGAAAGAGTGTCATCATGGTGGTAGTTGATAGACTTACCAAGTATGCACACTTTTGTGCATTATCTCATCTATTTAATACCAATACAACTTCTACTACATTTATGCAAACAATTCAAAAGCTACATCGAAACCCAAATATTATTGTAAGCGACAAAGATCCCATTTTCACTAGATATTTTTGGACAAAATTATTTTATTGTCTCGGTACTTAGTTACCTTAGTTACTTCATAACTCATATTATCATCCTCAATCTGATGGGAAAACTGAGATAGTAAACAAATGTTTGGAAGGATATCTTCGGTCATTTGTCTTTGATAAACAGACACAATGGGTCAAATGGTTTCCTCTGGCTGAATGGTGGTATGACACTTCCTTCCATATTGCAGTAAAAATGACCCCATTTATGGCACTTTATGGATATCATCAACCATCCATCACATCATATTTAAGAGAAAATTCTAAGGTTCAAGCAGTGGAAGATCACATCGAGCATCAACAACAAGTTCTCCAACTCTTAAAGGATAACCTCAATTTGGTGCAGAATAGAATGAAACAACAAGAAGATCAACATTGCAGAGAAAGAAGTTTTGATGTAGGTTACTGGGTACTCCTACTGCTACAACCATATAAACAAATGTCCCTAAAGAAAGCTAAGAAGGATAATAAATCATCACCAAAGTATTATGGTCCATACAAGTTGTTGCAAAATATTGGTACTATGGCATACAAATTGGACTTCCTGCAGCTTCCCGAGTGCAACCAGTTTTCCATGTTTCATGTTTAAAGAAGGTTATAGGTGACAAGCTCCCAATTCAAACAATATTTCCAGAAGTTGACAAGGAAGGAAAAATCATATTGGAACCTGAAGCAGTCACAGAAACAAGAACTTGGCAGCTACGAAATCGATCAATTTCAGAGTATGAAGTGGAAGAACTTACTCGTTGAAGATTCCACATGGGAGGATGAGAATTTTATACAGAAGCATCCAGAACTACTCAAGCATTGAGGACAACACTTTTTTGAATGAGGAGGGCATGTTAGGTCCCTATAATACTAGGGATTCCCCCATATTATTCCCTCCCTCTTAACTATGGTGATATACCCTTTTCTTTATATAGGATCCCTCTCAACTTAGGGAGATCAACCACTTCCTTCTTCTTTAACATCAGAAAGCCTTTCATGTCTCCAATTCTTCTTATGAAATCAAGGTCATCTTTATCATCATAACTTCCTTTATCATGCTTACCAATATTATCAAGTCCTCTTCACTTACAAACATCTTCAACATCTTGAAGATTATGTAACTACACAACTTAAACAACAAGTAAAACCAAAGACAAATATATAGAAGCATGAAATTAATTATATCAAAATCATGTAAATACTATAATGGAAGCATTAGACTTTAGACATCAAATATTTAAATCTAGTTAGGCTCATAATTAGCAAGAGACTCATACTAAACTTCAACCTCTACCTAGGGTTTATTCATGAATCCTGGACTCCATCTTCGAGACACAAAGCCTTAGATATCATCAATTCAATAGAAATCCAATCATAGTACTATACATCTAGGACTTCTAATATTGGTTTTAGAATTATATGATAGATTCTACTAGGGTTTGTTACAAACCCTTGTTTTGATTATCAAAACTAAATCGTACCATAAAATAATATCATTATATCCTAGAATATCAATCTCTACTAGGGATTTGTTACAAACCCTATAAAATATAAAAAGTTAAGTTAGCATACTAGCATATATGTATATAGGAGTTTGTGCACTAGCATCTCATATCAGTGTCCACTAGGTAAACGCAATACAAAAACATTAATGCATCAAAGTTAGATATACAATAATTTCATTTAGGCTAGGGTTTCGATCAAACATATGAACATACACCTAGGGTTTCACTGCTAGGATATTATTATAAAGATTACAGGGTTTTTGTCATAAACCCTAATTCACCAAACCTTAAAGATATAGGGATTTAATACATGACTTGGACATTAACAACAAACCCTAAATATTTAGGGTTTATATTCTAACAATACCAAAACCTAAACATCAAAATAATAGGAATTCTAAATTTCATCAACAACCCTATGTAGACTAGGGTTTCATAATTAACATTGACATACCCTTAGTAATAAGAGGCTAGGTTTTTGTATTGAACCCTATAGGTTAGGATTACACAAGAATGATCAAATAATATCATGAGGGTGGATTCAATCTAATGATTAATCACCACAACAATAATATTTGTGATTCAAAACCATAGATATAACAATGTTAGTAATGTAAAGAAAATTTCAAAAGAAGAATGATCGTACCTTTTACATGAAGAGAACTTTTTAAAAAGCCTTATAGTCTAAGACATACCTTGAGTTTTTCCTTAAAAAACATTGTAGGATACCAATTATTAAAGGGTAAAACTTATTCCATGCTTCTAGTCTATCATTTGAAGTCTCCTCCATGACCCTTGAGCATTCAACAAGCTTTCCTAACTAAGGAAAATACAAATAAAGTTCATTAGCACATAATATAAACATGTTTTGATGTGAGGAGGAAACCAAACATGAAAATATGAAACAAAAAACAAAATACTTATCTTTGGTAAAATGGTGGAGGCTTGCTCTTAACCCAATCCTTTTGAGGGATACCTACAACCTATAAAAATAATTCAAAAATGTTATAACAAGACATGTTAGACCTACAAATTGTAGAATCAAAACATAAAGGAAAACAATTCAAAAAAAAAAATATAGAAGGCAAAGAGGGATATGTGAGAGAGAGAGGACTTAGTAGTATAAGTCCTTGACTTATAATTCTTTGGTTTCATTATTATTAGGTGGAGCTGCATTAGTAACATTTTCTTAATCCCTATCTCTCTTCTTATTCCTTGGGTTCTCTGCACATTGATTTTTGTAGTGACCCATCTTGTGACAATTGTAACTTTCGATCTTGGATAGGTCAACCTTCTTCTTTGGTCATTTGAACTTATTGAAGGTTCCCTTCTTCTTGTGATGAGTAGAATATGAATTAGAGATGTTTTCTTCATCACCCTCCTTCTTGTTGTTTACTAACGATACTCGAGCTTCTTCTTGAATGTATGCATTCCATATTTTCTCAAATGTCGATTTATCCATCCAATTGTTAAGTCCTGATGCAAAGGAACGCCAAGATTTTGGTAGTCCTAGAAGAGAAATAATTACGATCTCATTTTATGGGACAACTTGATCTATTGCTTGGAGTTCATCTCTCATTCTAGTTATCATTATAAATTAGGATGATACACTGTCATCTTTTGTCATCTTAATAGTCCTTAATTCATTCTTGAGACTTGCTATTTGACCAATGTTCTTGATTTTTAATAGTTTGGAAATAGCCTCATACATTTCTTGAGTGGAATCTATGTTGGATATGTATGGGATGAGGTCGTACTTTACTCCATCCACTATTAAGTCCATAGCCAATAATCATGTTTCTCTAAAATTTTCTTTCTCTGATTCACTTGATTCATCTGTAGTCTTCTTGATTTTTCCTTGAACAAGATTCAAAACTTTGTTCTTTTTTAGAATAAGATCTATCCTCTTTTTCCAAGCCCTGTAGTTAGAGGTTCCCTATAGTTTGTTTTGTGCCTTCATTGAGCTTGACATAGTTCTTGTAGGTAGTATATTTGTCTCTTTATATGATCCATTTTCCTTAATGACCTTCCCTTTATCTCATTTTCTTCAATATATCTTCAACTTTCCTTTTTCTTCTTTCTTCACCTTAGCTCTGATACCATGTTAGAAAATTGGAAAGGCAGAAATATTTTCTCTTACTGATAATTACTCGTGATTTCTTTGAGTTATTATTATCTTTCTTATGTTCTTCTTTTTTCTTATTTCATTAAGCAATTACCAAAAACCAAAACATGAAGATCAAGGACACCATATGTAGGCACTCATCTAGGGCTAAAACCCCTATGTAAGGGGAAACCTAGTTAAGGACTCTTCTTTCAATAACTCAAAATGAGATAGACAAATACCTTGGACCTACAAACCTTCCTCCTCCACCAAGTCAGCCTTCCAATGAGATACAAGAACCTTCAATAGTCTATTCTTCTCCAACAGCTACAACCCAACATCAACCTAGAAATTTTGGCCCCAGCTTCACCAGCAGCTTCAAAATTCTGGCCTCCCCAGCAACTGCAAAATTTTAGGCCCCAACAACAATCCATAACTTCACACGTGTGAGATAAGAGAGAGAAATTTATGCTTCTTTAGAAAGACGTTGGCCTCCTTCTTCTTTAATATATTTTTCCTCTTCTCCCCTTGAAATTTGCAATTTGTCTTAGCCCAAAAATTGAAGATTGAATGTGTTAAGTCTATGCTTCAGATGAGGTTGAGTTGCTCCAATATATAGGCTTGTTTTGAGGTTAAATTCCCCTGTTTGAAGCCAACTTGTTCTTCCTTGAGGCTGACTTGGTGGAGGAGGCCTAGAATACCTAAAATTCAATAAAATAAATTTATTCTTTAACAAAAAAATCCCAAGAAGAGTTCTTTACAATATGACATTGACAAGAACACTTGACATAAACCCTAGAAGCATTAAGTGGAGGCTTTGACCTAAAAACAATTGACCCAAACATGAAATCCATGATTTAATAATTCAATTTCTTTAATAATAATATTTTTTCTTCTTTATTTTGACAAATATATTTCATTTTGACTCAAATACAATTATGAAGACTAACACTAGTTACATTCTTCAACAACTCCCACTCATCCTCAAAAAACAAGATGTCAATCAACTCTATCCAAGCATAATTCAAAGAGGAGGAAACATTACATACTACGAAAGATGTCATGAATATTGAGCAACAAAGTTCTCTCCCATTGAGTGTTGGACGGGAGGAGGAAAACAACCAACATGTGTTCCATTAGATTTTGTGTTTTTCAAAGTAATTGTAATATGAAACGTTTCATTAAGCACTTTACTTATAAAAAAAAAACTAAGATATAATAATCTTAAACATTAGAATACGCAGTTTATAAGAGTTGCCAATTTGTAAGAAATTATATATCATTTTTCAATGTATGCTTGCTAGTTGCATCTTTTTTCATATAGTACTCCTTAATAATATGATAATGAACATCAATCGCACAACATGAAAAATTCATGAACCTTTTGGTGCAACAAATGTGAAAATCAGATGATTTAGTAGCACAATGTAGCATTGCTTCAAACAGTAGGATGTCAATCAACTCTATCTAATAAGATTTCAAAAGAGGAGGAAACATTCCACCATATGAAAGATGCCAAGCAACAAAATTCTCTACCATTGAATGTTTGATGGAATGAGGCAAAGAACCAACATGCGTTCCATTAAAAAAGTTTAAGCAATTAGAATATTGAGAAATTTACTTGCAAAAGCAACTAAGATGTAATAATATTAAACATTAAATTATGTAGTTTCTTTTTCCGTTTTGTAAGAAATTCTATATCATTTTTTTTGTATTCTTGTTTAATGCATCCTTTTAATATAATACTCTCAATTTCCATTAAAAAAATAATTTTTTTGATCAATTTTCTATTATATAATAGATATAGATTAAGAAACATCCCCAGCTCAAAGTGGCCACACGAGCGAGTGATGGAGATGGGATGGTGCCACCACCATCCCATCCCCTCCTTGACATCACCATTCCATTTGTAATCACATCCAGCTTATCAATACATACAAAACTTAATGTAGGGGGACATTAGGTTTAGTTGGTTTACCAACTTCGATTATGGCATGATTTTCAACTAGTCACTTTGGTTATTCATTAATCTTACCATTTTCATCCATCTTCGTCACCTACACCCTTGTTGGCAACCTATCTTTTTCGACATTGTGATGGGGCTTGACCTAGGTCATCGCAAGCTAGCCACCCTTCCCACCTCATTGTGTGATGGTATATTTAGAATTCTCACCTGTATTGCAATTCAATTAAGAGATTGTCTCCCATCTAGATGAGTGTACTTCAAATTTTTAATGCATAGTTTTAATATATGTGATTATTCGCTATGATTCATCACTCAACATGTAGTCCTACTCTTGGTTCACTTTGGTAGCCAACCCACACTGCAATTGCACCACCCTGCCACCTACAAATCCATAGATTTTGTTGGCTATACAAAGCCTAACACTAGGCACAAACCCTCTGTGAATATTTCACAGGTGAGACTTATAATTTAAAATGGTGTGTTCAACTTAGTTCTTCTATTGGGAATTTCTGTGTTCTGTATTTTTACGCATTAGTGCTTTGGGTCTAGCTCTTATTCTCATATAGAAGTCATTCTCTTGACTTCTCCAAAACCCTCACCCTACTCTATTTTATTCTTTAATCACCTCCCTTACTGCTTCAGCTATCAAATTATTGCCTCAATTCTATGCCACTTGGATCTTACCTCTTGTTGCACACATTTTCTCGAGATGCCTCTTTCCTTACATGAGATTTCCTTCAACTTTCCTTCTCTATTCCATCCTCCCATCATGCCTTGAGAAAGAATCATGAGTCACAGAGGCTCCTTGAACCATGACACTATTAATGTCTAAACTCACTATTGTACCTTTACTATAGTAAAGAAATTTATAACCCTCACCTAAAACCCCATTTAGTGGAACTTAAACCAAGCCACTACGACAACCATGGTTGAGAAAAATGACTTCACTAATGTTGAGATTCTTATATTTTCCACTGAGTGGATCCCTTACCTAGGCCACACTCACAATATACATAATAAATACCTTTGCATTGTTTAGCTTTACCGGAACATTAAGCCCTTTATGGGCCAAGTGCTAGCTAAAACCATGAAGTTTGCAGGGATATATATGATCTAGATAAGCTTAGCATCAAATTGAATTGCTCGTCATCCTGACTCCAATGGTGTGAACGACACCCAAATCCAAGTCTAGATTACAAAGTTAAAGTCAAAGTTTGATTTTGACTTGTCCGGGTAGTAGGGAGAAGATGACATGGCATAGTTTGAGTGAATAAGGGAGCGCCACGTGGGAGGATGCCATTGGAACCTGCATATCACATATCATCGAAAAGGAGGAGTGCTTAAGGAAGAATCGGCCCCTAGCGTTCTCGGCTGCGATTGCAATATCGCATATCGCAGGCCGGAGGAGTTACGAATCAGCCCCAACAAGACTTAGTTGTGATACAATATACATAACATATCATAATCACACAAAAGGGTGCTTGTGAGGTGGTTCAGGGGGGAAGTGTCAATTGCGATTTCACATTGGGCGTTGATTGCAATACTACGTTAAGGGTGCCGGACCCGAAATGTTATACAGTGAGATTAATAAACCTGGTGGGTCCGCAGGTGTTGCAGAGTGATAACCATTGCACCAAGGGTTTCACGTTGATTGTGATAATGCGACAGGAGTGTCGGATGTGAAGGCATTATGTTATATGGTGAATCTTCTTATCGGGTCCATAGTTATCACAGGATGTTGTGTCTGGGCATTAGGTTGTTCGCCGATAAGCTGGAACCATTAATGAACCTACCGTTGAGTGTCATGCGCCACTGAAATGGGTTATTGGATAGTGGCTTACTATTGCATAAGGGTAGTTGCCATGAATCCTTCAAGCCTTCTCCCGCCTACTAACCTTGGGTATTATGTTGAACTTCCCTGATTTTGAGGGATGCCACCATGATCTTATATATATGACTATTGTCTTGGAGAAAGGCAAGGGAGGACTGGCTAAATACACATATTTTACTGCATACAACAGACCCTGGCCCTAGCAACAGGCTAGAACCTTTCCTTGAGCAGCAGGGAGGTTTCGAGAACATTACAGAAGGCCCGATTATCCAAATTGAGAGTTTGGATAGGTGGTTTTGCACTATTTTTCAACAAGAGTTCAATGGTTCTATCCGTTTTCAAAGTTGGGCTCTCCATTCTCTGCCCATCTATCAGCTTGGAGGTATAAGGGTTGTAATTGCTTGTTGTTTTACTTTTATCTCATTTATGCCACTAATCCCCACTATGGAGCAGGGCCCAGAGACGTAGTCCAAACTAGACAAACTCTGTAATCAAATCATTGTGTCATGGCTTTTCTGTTCTTCTGACTATTTCTGCATTGTTATGTGTTTTTTTAAGTTCTATGGTTAATTAACTCTATTATATGTAGTTCTGATGCATCTGTAAGTAAAATGTCTTGGATCAAGTTTCATATCGGAGCAAGTTTTTGTAGATGCGAATTGCATGAGTTTATGCTAACCCAGAACAAGCTGCGAAAAGGAGAAGGAACACTTAACTCCTTTGATCTTGAAGCAAGAAATGCACATCGAAGAAGAAACATGGCCAGTGAAGAAGCTCGTTGGGAAGAGGAATAGAATTTCTGAAAGGTATTCTATAATATGGCAGGAAAGGTAGACAAGCTGTTCACAAAGTATGAGAAGGCACTTGGGCATGAGAAGAAGGATGTTGATGATCATGAATTAGAAAATCAGGAAGGTGGTGGAGAATATCCTCGTCCCTCTCCTTCTTCCATTGATAGTTCTCATCACTCTCATAGAAATTCTAAACATACCTCTACGAAACCATTCTTCAAGTTAGATGTGAAGGTCGATCTTCCCATGTACAATGGAGAATGTAGTGTAGAAAAACTCAATAACTGGATCAGAAAGATTGAGGTTTACTGCCGAATCTATCAAATCAAAGAAAATGAGGTGAAAGTCTAGTTAGCATCTCTTCGTCTGAGTGGCACTACTCTCATTTGGTGGGAGAGAAAGTTACAGAAGGGAAGCACGAAGTTAGGTAACTGTTTTTCCTCTTGTTCTAGTTTTATTTCTATATTAAAACACCAATTCTACTATTTGGGTTATAAGAACAAGGCACTTATGGACTAGCAATATTTAAGGAAAGGTAAGGGCTAGAATGTACAAAGCTTCATGGAGGAATTTCAGAAACAAACACTGAATCTGGGCATCTCATTAGATGCACTCGAAATTGTAAATAAGTACATAGGTGCACTAAATAGTTACATCAGACACTCATTATTACTTTTCGAGCCTACTTCAATTGATACATCCAATGTTAAATCTATACATCTTGAAAGCCAAGGCAAGGATGATCGAGATGACCAAACCAAGAAGATGCCATTCAAACCTCAGCATGGAAAATTCCAGAAGAAAGGAAAGGGAAGGATAAGAAGACCATCACTGCCAAGAAGGGGGATGAAGCAACACCTTCATGCACTCACTGCAAGAAGGATGGGCATGATGAGGACCACTACTGGAAGCTGCATACGGAACTAAGACTGAAGAGATTCGGTGGAAAGGGGAATCAAAAGACAATTGCCATAGCGCAGGACCTTGGATCGGATTCCTGTGATGAAACATTGATCACAGGTGCGGGCACAAAAGGTACTCTTTCTATCAATGATAGTTTTGAGATGGTTGCAGGCACTAGCTATTTGAATGAGTCTATGAGTCATGAGCGAAAGAGAATTGAGTTGTTCCACATTAAAGTTGTCATAAAGCAAACAAAGGTGGAAATTTTGTTTGATTCAGGTTCCCAAGCAAACTTAATCTCAGAGTCCTTAGTGAAAAGGCTAGGCCTTGAAACTACACCTCATCTGAGTCCATACCCGCTTGGTTGGGTAAGAGATAAAGCCAAATTGCAGGTCACCAAGTAGTGTAGGGCTAGATTTGTAATCGCTTCTAAATTAGTTGATGAGGTAGAGTTAGATGTAGTACCTTTGGACATCTGTGGAACCATCTTGGGAAGCCCATATTTACATGATAGAAAGGTCGTTTTCTTTTGACATAAAAACAAATACCACCTCACCAAGGATGGGGTAGAGTATATAGTCAGAGCTCATCACACAAAATTTAGTGCTAGCCTTGTCAGTGCATGACAGATAAAAAGACTAGTTAACTCCAGTAAAGGGTGCATGCTCATGGTAGTGAGTGTGAAAGAAGTCGAGATGGCTGACACTTTTAGAGGTTGTGATCATGATCATAAGAAGGAACTATTTGAAATTGTTTCTGACTATGATGAATTGATTCAGGAATCAAGAGGATTGCCGCCTAAAAGGGAAATCTAACATGAGATCCATTTGCAGTAGGATGCCCCTTTACCAAATATTGGCATGTACAGGATGGCTTCTATCGAGATGGAGGAGATCAAGAAACACGTATAGGAACTATTAAATCAGGGATTCATCAGACCAATTTATTCTCCTTGCGTCTCACCAATTGTGTTGGTGCCCAAGAAACATGGCACATGGAGAATGTGCGTGGATTACAAGGCACTGAACAAGATCACAGTGAAGAATCGATACCCTCTCCCTCACATTGATAAATTATTAGATCAATTAAAAAATGTTGCTTATTTTTCCAAGCTAGATTTGTGTAGTGTTTATCACCATGGTAGAATTGCAGAGCAGGACATCTGGAAAACTGCTTTCAAAACCAAGAAGGGGTTATTCGAATCGATGGTGATGCCATTCGCACTGTGCAACACTCCAACCAGGTCTATGAGGGTAATGAATGACTTATTTCAGCAATTTCTTGATCATTTTGTTCTTGTGTATCCGAATGATATTCTTGTGTACAATAGGACATGGGAGGAACACATGTGTCACATAAATAAAGTGCTTGATGTTTTGAAGAAAGAAAAATTATATTTGAAACTATCAAAGTTTTAGTTTGGAATGAATTCTCTGATTTATTTAGGCCATATTGTCAGTAATGGGAAATTAAGGATAGATCCCTCTAAAGTGGAGATGATAATGAAGTGGCCTGAGCCCACGAATGTCACAGAAGTCTGAAGTTTTCTAGGCACGGTGCAGTATTGGAGAAGGTTCATAATGAAATTTTCCATTATCGCAACCCTCTTGCACGCCTTGACTAGTGTGAAGCATGCCTTTCAATGGGGAGGAAAACAATCGAAATCCTTCGACACACTGAAAGAGAAGATCAACACGACCCCATTTCTAGCTTACTAGACCTTTAGCAGCCTTTCGAACTTGAAACAGATGTCAACAAATATGCCATGGGTGTTGTATTGATGTAGCAACTAAAAGTTGTTTGTTACCACTCAGCGACTTTCTCCCAGGCTATTGTGAATTACCCTACATATGACTAAGAGTTTTATGCCTTCGTCCAGAGTGTAAAGAAGTGGAAACACTACCTGATCAGCAAGGAGACCATCATCCACACGAATCATCAGCCCTTGCAGTATCTTCAGTCACAGACCAAGCTTCAACAAGCCCATCACTTCATATGGATGGGATTCCTCTAACAGTTTAATTTGGTAATAAAATATAGGAAGGGCGCCAGCAACAGAGTAGCAAATATGCTTTCTCGCCCTCCTATTTCTGCATCTATAGTTTTTCAAAATGTTTCTTTGTCATTAGAAAGTTATGCTGAATAGTATGCTAACAATAATCATTTAAAAGCAATCTATGCAAAAATGACTCGTGGATCACAGGTGGAAAATTATTACTTTCAGGGAAATATATTGTACCACCTTGGCAAACTATGTATACCAAGTAATGAAAGTGTTCATGTAATCCTACAGGCTCATACTGCTCTCATGTTTGGTCATTTTGGCATTGAGAAAACTTTATGTCATTTGCAGAGATTTCGTTTATGGACTCATATGAAAAACATTGTGACTCACTTTGTGAAGGGTTGTGTGTTGTGTTATGTTTCAAAGCCCTCTAATAGAAAACTTGGGCTCTACACACCACTCCTTATTCCGATTCGACCATGGGAAAGTGTGCCCATGGACTTTGTAGGAGGTTTACCAATGTCTAGGAAAGGTCATGACTATTTGTATGTCGTTGTGGATAGGTTTAGTAAAATGTGTATTTTAATGCCTTGTAAAAAGCAAGTCACTACTGAGCAGGCTACTTTTCTTTTCTTTTAGAAATTTTGGGTCCATTTTTGGTTGCCCACATCTATTGTGTTAGATCAAGACTCCCTCTTTCTTGGGGATTTTTGGACCAGCTTGTGGAGAATGATGGACACCAAGCTGAAAAATAAGTACAGCATTTCATCCACAGACCGATGGAGAGACAAAGTTTTTCAACTGTACCGTGGTAAAGTCATTGTGAGGTTATTATGGGAAACATCCCAAGTTGTGGGATGAATAGCTTCCTTATGTGCATCATGCATACAATCGAGCAGCACATTCATCTACACAGAGCTCACCGTTTGAGACATGTTTTGGCTATCTACCTAGAGATCCCTTGGACATGATCTTTGGGAAAGAGGAGGATGGAAATGGACGATATGATAGGGAAAAAGAATGTAAGTTCATTCAACAGATACAAGTAATTCATCAGGAAGTGTAGGAGCAGTTGGAGAAGAGTTAAGCTAGATCTAAAGCTCGACATGATAAGCACCGAGTTGACCATAAGTTTCAAGTTGGGGACAAGGTATGGCTCAATATCAACAAAGATAGGATGAATTGACAAGGGAAGAAACTGAGACCCATTAGATATGGTCTTGTTGAAGGTGCTAGACCCACCAACATGTAAGGGGATCTCCCTGGTAAGAAGTCCCAGTTAGACCTCAGACTGTTTGGTGTAGGAGTCCCAACAGTGGGTCATATGGTAATGCCTTGACCACAATTTCACATAGAGGCAAGTAAGATGTGGTAGCAACGGTGTGAGAGATGCAACAAGCTAAGGAAGGTGCATGAGAGGTTCAAACACATGGGGGTTGAGATGAGTGCACCCCTTG
The DNA here is from genome assembly GCA_000404065.3 of Pinus taeda. NCBI lineage: Eukaryota > Viridiplantae > Streptophyta > Pinopsida > Pinales > Pinaceae > Pinus > Pinus taeda. The sequence continues at coordinate 29,508 of APFE030362489.1, read as the reverse complement.
GAAACCTATGATACCATGGAGTTAAGAAGAGAACACACGAACAAAGATGCATCACAACATGGAAGGAAAGTTAACTAGAAAATAAAAGTGATGGTTAAACCAACAACACGTTTTAGAAAGATTCATACATACATACATAGAAAAGTCCATACATGCATGCGTAAGAAAACAGATAAATATATCATTTAGAGTAAACCATATAGCATATAATACAATACAACATATGCATGAAACATGTTGGGTTAGTTATATCAGTAAGTGTAACTTCCAGTTATACAATACATCCATGTCTAACCACTAGTTCTAATAGTGGAATGTTATAGCCACAACCGCCTGCTCCTCCAAAGAGATATACTAGCTCTACACAGTGGAGAAGCCAAGGCTCGTTGCAATACTATCCAAGCTCTCTCTAAGATAGTCCTATCGGAAGCTTGGCTGACCAAAAGCCTATACAATGAGTTATGAGGGTTTATTTATAGAAAAGGGTGGGGTGACCCTTGACATTCCCCTTTGAGACAATTCATCTACCTTCATGACTCTTCATCTATTCTATGATTGTTACATCCAATTGTCGACACTTGAACTTCCACTTGACAAGACATTACATTACAATGCACAATTCCAATGTGAGACAAAATGGCTTGAGCAAGCTATGCAAGACAACACTAACAATTAGATCGTTGTGGTGAGACCAACTCTTTGACATGCTTGTGATGGCCAAAGGTGGTGAGCTGATGCCAAGCTTGGTTTTCCATGATGGTGTCTGTGAGCTCAATGGTGACATCTTGCCGCAACGAACTCTTGCCTTCATTGCATCCGGGTGCACTCGTAAGGCTCCTTTATCCAACTCGTCTAATAGCATGTGCATGGTCATCCTGGTGTGACTAGACCGGCAACATGTTGATGCATAGTGTCTACACTGCTCTCCAAGCATGTTCTGGTGGTCGTGAGCATCAACTTATCAGAGTACATGTTCAGCTCCATTCGAACTTGCTTCTTGTCTTCACCTTGGTGAGTGTGCTGAATGGTTGGGATCGAATGCATGCGCACAATGACATGCATGTTGTTGTATTCCCTTGCATGCGATCAACAACACTACCCACCTTGTCTGCTCCATCCCAGCTGCTGGGATGGATCTGTAACTTGTATGAGCGCAATTTCATCCATGAGTGCATGTTGCGCCCCCTTCTGTACCTATTCATGTTACAACTCATTCTCTCATCTATGCAACTCCTGTTCTTCCTTGACTTGTTGCCTCAGCACATAAAACTCCTTCTCTGTTCCATTCTCTACCTTCGTGCAATCTTCATTTCACATCGTCGCCTCCTAGCCTAAGTCTCCAAAGTTGCTTTCATCACAAGTGGATCTGCTTGAGCTTGCAACATTGTTCTGCCTCTATGTTGTCAACAAACTTCCTTTGTGTTGATGGTGCTTGTTGTTGTGATGTTGTTGCCATCATATATTGATTTCATTTTCTATGAAAAACTCGATGTCTTTGTGGGTAGGAAATTTCATAGACACTTGATCAACTGCATCCCCAAGTGTGCTCTGAAAGGTGTCTTCAACTCTTCTCTCCTTGAAACCATTGTACCTATGCTGCTGAGAGGTAGATGATCCCCTACAATACCTAGACATGGAAACACTCATGGCAAGAAATCTGTGAGTCGAAAACCAAAACAAACTTGAGAACTGACTTGCAACATACTTGTGCGACTGATCATGAAAGTTGCACAATTTCCGCCAGGAGGTCGAGAGACTGACTGCCAAAACTGTGTAAGGCACAGTCTAGGCTATCAGTAGGTGTTACAGATCCATTTGGGCACATCAATCCCAGCATTTAGATCAGTGTTTTACAGCTCATGAAACCCTAATTTCAATTGCTACATGCCCTAAACAAGTCACCCCTTTGAATGCTTCCTTCCCAGACTGTTTCATGACTTGAAGACATCCAAAATAGCCTCTAGAGGGGCCAGCGCAGGTAGGCCCATGTAAGGGTGCACTGCAAAGCAGTTAATTCTATGCCAGGGTGCTCTGCAGAGCACTTAGGCTTCCTTTCACCTACACTGGGCGAGATTGAGTGAAATTCACATAGGGTTTGGGGAATATTCTTATCTTTTGGAGTCATCTAGAAGGTTCCCTCACTGATCAACTCCCATGAGCTCGAAAATGGATGAGGAATGAGTTAAGATGCATCCTATCATCTCATCCCTTCCTCCATGGAACTAATTCTAAGTATGGAAGGCCATTCAATACCACCATTTATGACAAAAACTCCTTCATCTTCCTATAAATTGACTACTCATCTAAGTGATCAGGGGTTGGATTATCTTGAATTATAAGGAGATAATGTTGCTATGAGATTTGGCTTTGAAGCAAGTATTGTAATGCTACAAGTTTGTCATGCTTTTGATGTGATGTGGATGGGATCCAAGTTGGACGAATGGCTTTGAATCAGACACAAATGGTTGTAGTTCCTTCTTCTATTCAATAAAGTATTTGAACCTTTCTCTCATATGTTTGTATTGTTTTATAATGCTTATATGTGTGAAATGTATATGATTCCATTCACTTATATTCAATAGATCTTTTGCTTTGATCGATTATCTATTTTCTGTTGTGTTTATAGGTACTTCTCAAGCATATTAAGTATGGGAAGGAGTGATAGGATTGATACAAGGGAGAGGAGAGGAAAGTGGAACTACAAGTAGGTCTTCTCATCTTCTCATCTTATCTATTTCTTATAGGAAAAGACTAAAACACTTTAAATTGTTGTTTTAGATATGGCTACTTATTTAGGGAATTAGTATTTATCCATAGATACCAAATTCTCCAAAACAAATTTGCAACTCCATTGAGGAAGATCGTCTTTCCTAGTAGCTTATCCACCTCCTAAGACATCCTTGCAGACCTTACTTATGTTCATAGATTGTAATTCAGCTCTTTGCATTGAAAATTTTGTCAAAATTGTGTCAAATTACCTCTTGAAATGGCTCATTGTCACCAGTGTAGGCTTGTGAGGGACACAGTGCACTGCAGAGCACCCCTGGCTTAGGGAAAGTGCTCTAAAGCACACTATCTCCCATTCAGGGCTGCGCTGATCCTCCTAGGATCAGTTTCCCGCCTTTGGAAAGTGTTTTTGCCAACTTTGTTGATTGATCAATGAATGTTATGTCTCAGACAACAAGTTTATATCTCCTTGTCTAGCCCTAGTTTGAGTTGATTGATTAATGTTTCTTTATTGTTTTCTTTGTCATTATCAATCTATAGTCAAAGTTAAAATATAGTTGATTAATCTTTGTTCGAAAGAAAGTGTCATAAGGTCTTCTTTTCCTTTGAAACAAAATTGTCATAAAAGTCTTCATTCTTATGGAAGATTGATTGATTGTATGTGCGTATTTCCTTTTGTTCATATTCACATTAAGAAAATTGAAAATAAATACATGCATGTTGCATTGAAAAGTTTTTGTGTTCTCATAGGAATAGTGTAGGGAAATTGCATCTTTCTAATTGCTCTATCCCTAAGTAGCTAGGATTTTCATCGTTAAATTGAATGGGAAGAATGCTTATCATGATAGTTTCATTCCTAGGAATTTCAAAATACATCACGTGGTGAACTTGAAAGGAAAATTCCTAGGCAAGATCAACTTAAAATTAACATCAATTTACCTAATGGAGCATTGTCATTAGCAAAAACATTTAGTGGTTCTAGGCTAGAGATGTGTTCCGACATCGTGAAACAAAGCAGTGGTTGCTAACTTGTCTGCAATATATCCTGAGTGTGATACCTCATTCCATGTATGTGAGTATATCGTAGCTCATCCATGTACCTTCAAGTATATAAGGCGGTGTTACAGTATGTAAAGTATATGGGAATTCTCTCACTGTGTGGTTTTGCATTAGACAACGCTTATACGGATTGGCCTCCATGTACCTTTGAGTATATATGGGAGGACAACACTAGGTTGCTATCCATCCTTGGGCAACTGAGTCGGCTTCCTTGTACACTATGATACACCAAACACAACATTCGGGGAGATTTCCTGCCCGTACTTCTTGGTTCACAGTTGCTTGGTAAACCTTTTGCCTAGCTTACCCCTTTTTGTTTATTTCTTTTTTGATAATAAAATTAATCAACAATCGTGGAGGAACATCAATGCTTACCCTGTCGTTCGCGGAGAACAGCGAGTAAACCGCCTTTGCTACCCGAAGCTACACCTATTCGGTCAAAGCGGTCTCACTTAACTGAGTCAAGTACATCAAGAACTCCTAGTTCTTCATTTGAATTACCTAAATCATCTATTTCAATAAGTACTAAGACTCCAGTTACTCCAACCATTTCTGGTACATCCGTTTCTGAAGAAGAAGTTTCACAATTACCTGAGGACATTAGCACTGATCCTAGTGAAACAGTAACTGAAGTTGTTCAACAACAAGTTGATCCTCAACTTGAAGTTGTTCAACAAGAAATTACTTCTGAACTTGAATCAATTCAACCAGAAGTTAATCTAGAATCTATCATAGTTCAAATAGAAGTTACATCTAAACCTGAACTTGTTCAGGAACCTCTTTCTGAAACTAATGTTCTTTTACCCAAACATCTGGACTTTGAATTTGAACATTTAGAAGTTGTTACTTTACCGGAAGATGATCAACCAGTTACCCCTCAGACATCAGTAACTACTGAAACTTCCACTTTATCAACACCAGAAATATTTTACAGACCAAATGGTGAAGTTCTTCCACCTGGTTTAATTGCTGGTGAGGAAGAATTGGAAGAAGATTCTACACTTGGAACCCCATTCCACTTTGGAACATGGCTTTATCGTTACCCTCATACTGCTCATTTTACTGCTCCGTTTGATCTTGCTTATTTTCAAGTACCCGTCGATTCTTTGGGACAACTTTTAGGTCAATTAACTATGGCTGAACAACCATCAACATCCTAGACTATATCATCCGATGCAGCTGCTGTAGAATCTTCTGTTGCAACCTCTTTAATGTTTTCTACCACACCTGAGTCGCACCTGCATGGTGAATCGTCTGTCCTGGTGGGTTACCAATCTTTATCTAGAACCCACTCAAGGGTTGCTTCTACACCATGGTCATCACCCATATGCTCAACCAGAATTCTACATGGTTCTTCTTTAATGAGAACTCAACGGTTTGATCCTACATATCAATATCAAGCTAGGCAATCTAGTCAACAAAGACATATGTATCCATTAAATACTAGATTGCCACCATATGGAGAGAAATATTCTTATTCGCCTTATCCACCCTATGGAGGATTGTCATATGGTAGTATCCTGTAGTATTTAGGTCAGCCTAGAATTTGAGTTTGTCAATGGAAACCAACAATGCCAGTTCAACCAAGGCTTGTGTATCCAACACAACCAATGAAAACTGTGTCAGCTATTCCTACTACTCCTATTGTTACTACTATACCACAATCACAAGTTCAAACTGTTGCATCTCAACTAGTACAAATTGGTCCTTCTACCTCGCAACCACAAGTTTCGAGTTAAGAAGTTCAAGTTTATCAGGCTGTTATACAAACCACTTGTGTCCAAGGTTCAACAACCTCAGGTTAGTATACCCTTATCTAGACCAACCCAGGCTTACACTGGTATAGTTTATTCACAACCTGGCTAGCCTTTCATTACTGGGAAACAACAACCATTAAATCAACAATAGTTGTACCAACAACAACAACAGTTGATTCAACAACCATGGTAGCCCCAATTTCAACAACCTCAATTCCAGCAATTCCAACCCCAATTTGGACTTTCCCAACAGGTTCAACCTAGATTTGGACAGTATTATTCTTACCAAGGTACTGGTCAACAAGGCTTTGCAGGTTATGGACAACCACAAATTCAACCTGGTTATCAACAACCACCTTATGTCAAATTTGTTCAACAACAACCTTATCAAGGTTACCAAATGCAGATGCCCTATGTTGGTATGCAAAGGCCTATTGCTCAGGCAATTCCATCATATCTTGGGTATGCTCAACCTGACCAGATTTAAATCGGCTCACTAATGATCCAATCTTATATGCACCTTGGTGGCCGGTGATTCCACATAAGTTACCTTCTGACATTCCAAAATTCAATGGAAATCTCGGAGAAGATCCATCAAATCATGCCATGACCTTTCATTTGGGGTGTTCATCAAACTCCTTAAATGATGATTCGGTTAGACTCCATATTTTCCAAAGAACACTTACTGGTCCAGCTGCTAAATGGTACATTGAGAACAACGTCAACTTTGAAACGGGCACTGATACTGTTACCCGTTTCGTAGAGATAGCAAAAAATTGACCCAATTTCAAAAATGGGTGATGCAAAACACACATATGTTTTTTAGAGCATAGTTTTTGGCACTTTAAATAACCGATACAATTACACGTTTCATACAGGTACTAAAAACGTGACCTGATTTTGGAAAGTGGTGATGCAGAAAACACTTCTTTTTTTTCGGAGCATATTTTTGACACTTTAAATTTTCTTATGTATCAAATATAAATATTTGTTTTTAAATGTAAGTGATTTTCATGCTTATTTTGAAACATGTTGATGCAGCATACCTTGTTTTTAGAGGACTTATTTTTCACACTTTAAAATTTATTATGTCCAATTTTTTTGAAATTGTGATTATTTAACGAATTTTGTTGTTTTATTTTTCTTT
>APFE030362489.1:4907-19265 GCA_000404065.3 Pinus taeda | reverse complement strand
TTCTTTTTTTTTTTATGTTTTGTTTTTAGTATATATTTTAATTTATGTTTCGTTATTTTATTTTTATTTTTATTTTGTTTTTATGTTTTTTCAATGTTTTAATTTTTTGTTTTATTTTATGTTTTCATTATTCTTTTGAAATTTTGATGTTTTTCGGGGTCATGATAAAATATTTTACACCATTATTTTGAAATGTTGAAATTTTACGCTTGAAAAAAAAAAGTGTTATCCTAGAGTCAACACTTTTTGTTTTGAGGGCATTTTTTGCACAAAACATTGGTTTCACCGCCATTTTTAAAACATGTTGAACATTTACCCTAGAAAAAAAAGTGTTATTCCAGCATCAACACTTTTCATTTTTAGCACTGTTTTTGATGTTTTTACGGGGTTTTTTGGCCAGAGTTGCCGTTTTGAGTTTATAATTTCCATTTCAAAGTTTACATTGTTTGAGTTACCAAGAGCTTCTTTCGACAACTTTACAATTCTAGCCACCACATTTCTGACCCACGTCTAGTTACCGATCAGATACGAGACTGGAACGGAACTCCTAACCAACATTAAACACACTGTTGCTACCCATATATCAGATCATACTCATGAGTGGCAGTGTCATCGTCGAATGGTTAAGACATATGTTCCTGATTAGCTTTTGACTGAGTGGTTCATTAAATCCTTGTTGCCATCGATCACCAAGGATGTGGAAAAAGGCAAAGTTTTCATAGAAGAACAAGTAATTGCTCGTGCCCAATACTTGGATTTGATTTATACACAATTTGTCACACTCTACAACAAAATTCCCAATGCACCCCGACCAGTTTTCACTATTCCTCCTCCTTTACAATCGAGTAAGGACTCTCATGCCGATGATGGTGTGATCGGTTCTTCGAGCACACAAATGGCAAGAATACCATCTGGTCAAACTCTTGCCATTACCAATCAAACTACCAATTTATCAGAAAACACTGTTGCTTCCGAAGTTAATGTTGTGTCATCTGACAAAGGCAAAAATCAAAAGCAACTAGGAGGCAAGAAGAAAGGGAAAAACAAGAAAAAACAAGACAACTCCCCTCAAGAGAAATCATATGATTCCTCTACTTCGGCAAGGAAACCTCGTTATCCATGTCTAATATGTAATGACGATAATTTTACAAGAGATTGTCCACACCTCTCAGAAGTCTCTAAACTTCTAAAGACTTCTATCACATATGCAGTTTTGACTGATCTATTTCCAAACCCGAAGACACATTTGGTTGTGACAGACCATGCTTCCACATCCCAAGTACTCATGTTATCCATCACAAAGCCACAAAACAAAGTTTTGGCGTCAATGAGAAATACAGATTACATAAATCCACCATCGTCATCGAATAACCAAGTCACTGATCAACCTAATCCTTTGACTTCGACTTCATCTGAAAATATCCCACCACCTATTGCACCAGAATTGACAATAAAACCACCAAAGGGAGTTGTGCATAAATCGACATTTAACCCTCGAGCTCGAGTAGCTAAGAACTTTAACATAGTGGAAGATCTTGCTCAAACACCTTCTGCTATGTCGACGCTCGAGGTGTTACAAAATTGTCCCTCCCAGAAGCAGGCTTTACTGTTAGCAATTGGCGGAATAGACCCTACGGATTCCAATCTTGCAGTTTTTAACCATGCGAGATATACGCCACAGTTACCGGTGCAGTTAGCTTTCCTAATTCAAGTAATAGCTCTCAATAAGAATGTTCACCGAACTATTATTGATGGGGGGCATCTACTTGCATTATGTCAATGAGCTGTTGGAAAACACTTGGTTCACCATCGTTGTCATGATCACCAACCATGTTAAAATCTTTTGATAGATGAACATATACTCCTTGTGAGATTTTGAGTAACCTGCAAATCGAACTAGGGGGAAAAACAGTTACTGTTGAAGTTGAGGTAGTTGATGGACCCCTCGATTAAAACATTTTACTATGGCTGATGTGGTTTCCACGAACTTTCGTTCTATTTCATTGCCTCATAAGGGTGGAATCACAATGATCGATCAGTTTTCCTTCTTTTCCAATAGTTCACATGCTACAAAAAACATTTCGTTGGTACACAGACCCCCACTATCACTTCAAAGTGTTGGAGTAGGTCTCTTTAAAGATCCTTCCCTAATGGGTAATTTTACAGTACCTTCACCATCTAATTTGGCAGAAGTAGCAAGTGTAGAGATTTGCAACATGATTTCCTCCACGAGGATTACCAACAATTTTAAAGTTGATAGTAATACTAAGGTTATGCCGCTAAGCCCCATTGAGCTAGCATAGCAATCAATTTTTTGGGCTTGTGCGGCAAACCCAAATCCGCATTCACCAATTGTATGGATAGACCATTCATTAGAATATGGTACTTCTTCAAATCCTTTCTCGTGTATACATTCTACGGATGAAGGAATCATCCAATCAATGATGATAGGAGAAGAACCTTGGGAAGATTATCATCATCATTCCCATCTTCTAGATGACATTGAAGATTATTCAAATGAACTAAACCACCTTTTAGTTGTTGATTTCCTTTTGAATTCAGTTTCCATAGACACAATAGAATCTAAGCGAAACCTGTCAAATATTGAAGAAACGATTTTTATTAATATTTCGACCAAGCCTAATGCTGTAGAGAATATTCATGTCGAAAAATCGTGTTCTCCATTAGAACTTGATAATTACTGTACTCTCTTTCATGACTTTAGAGATATATTTTCATGGTCTTACAAGGAGATGTCAGGCATTGACTCTAGTATTGTTGAACACGAAATCAAAATGTACCCTGATGTCAAGCCAGTATGATAGCGACTTCGACCTATTCATCGAAAGAAGGCCGCTGCAATTAAAGCAGTAGCTGAAAAACTTTTGTGGGCAGTTTTCATTTACCCTATACCTCTTACTGATTGGGTTTCCAACATTGTTCCTGTCATGAAGAAATAAAGGGACAATTCGAGTGTGCGTCGATTATAGGGATGTAAATCAGGGATGTCCAAAGCACAATTATCCTACTCCTTTTATCAACTAGATTATTGAAAAATATGTCGGATGCGAAATATTCTCGTTTATGGATGGTTTTTCTGGCTACAATCAAATCAATGTCTACCCACAGGACCAATCTAAAACAGATTTTATTTGTCCATGGGGCATATTCGCGTATAGGAAACTTCCATTCGGTTTGAAGAATGCAGGGGCCACATTTTAGAGGGAAATGAACTACGCCTTCTATGACATCAAGCACATTGTTCAACATTACCTTGATGATTTACCTTCTCATTCATGAAAGCGGACTAATCACCCATAACATTTGAGAGTGATATTTTTATGGTTTCAACACTAAAAGATACAAATCAATCCACACAAACGTGTGTTTTGTGTTGGTTCTAGTCGATTGCTTGGATTTGTAGTGCCTAGAGAAGGGATTCGACTCAATCCATTAAAGGTTCAGGCAATTCTTGATTTGCCTCCACCTTCAAATATTTTACTGTTATAGAGACTCCAAGGGAAAGCTAACTTTCTGAGGAGGTTCATTTCTAATTATGCTGAGATGGCTAAAGGTTTTACGCATATTTTGAAAAACGAGATACCCTTCCATTGGGATCAAGTTGCGCAAGCTTCCTTTGATGCTCTTAAAGATACCTTGATTAGAGCTTCATTAATGTACTCTCTAAATTATCAAAATGACTATTACCAGTATCTTGCCACTGCAGATACAACCATTGGCATGGTTTTAATCCAAGAGGAAAATGGGATTGAACATTTGATTTATTATTTGAACCGCAATATCAATGATACAGAAAGTAAATACTCTTATGTCGAGAAACTAGCTTTGGCAGCTGTATAAGATGTTCAAAGATTTTTCCATTACATCCTGCTCTTGAAAACAACTACCATTTTAGATTGCAACCCTATGACATACATTTTGTCACGTCAATTGCTATGGGGAAAATACTCCAAATGGATAGCCATTTTGCAAGAGTTTGATCTAGAATTCATCAAGTCCAAATCAAAGAAATCTCTAGTTTTCACAGAGTTACTTTGCGACCTTCCCTCGACCTCCATGGATTCAACATTTGAACCATTGATTTTGGATGAGTCTCTGTTTCTAATATCATCATATAATGCATGGTATCGAGATATACTGATCTATCTCCAAACCCAAACTTTTCGGCCTAATACCTCTCGCTCGCAACAATAACGTATTTGATACCAAGCCAAAGGTTATCTAATCATTGGCAACACTCTTTACCATCGTGGTATTGATACTATTTTACGAAGGTGCCTCACCCATGAGGAAGCCGAGAAAGCATTGAATGGTTACCATTTAGGTGCCTATGGTGGACACTTATCTGGATATGCAACCGCATAGAGAATTCTCTGTGCCAGTTACTTATGGCCAACTATATTCAAAGATTGTATTATTGCTATCAGAAGCTATCATGCATGTTAGATATATGATTGAAAAACCAGATTACCACTTGCACCATTGCATCCAGTCATTATTGTTGGACCATTTTCCAAATGGGACATTGACTTCATGACAGGTAACCCCACCTCGGCCGGGGGGCATGGGTATATTATAGTTGTTGTTGAATATTTTATCAAATGGGCTGAGGCGATGCCAACATTGAACAACAGTGGCAAAATGGTTGCCCGGTTTGGTGTACCACAAGCCATAGTTACATATCATGGGTTGCATTTTCACAATCACATGATGGCTGAGTTGATTGTTAAGTTAGGAATGTCACATGATAGTTCTACCCGTTATTACCTGCAAGCGAATCGACAAGTTGAGGCCATTAACAAAGTCTTGAAGTGGATGTTGTAGAGAATGATAGGGGTTCATAAGAGAAACTGACACTTAATCATGTACTCTACTTTTTGGGCATATTGAACCTCGATGAGAAATGCAACTGGATTGACCTGTTACCCAACACTTCTAAAGAAGAAGCGTGTTTCTTGGAATTAATCCATCTAGATGAAACCCATTGTGATGTTGTATTAGCTAACGAAGCACATAAGGAATGAATCAAGGCACAATATGATAGAAATGTCAAGCCTTGTATTTTCTCAGAAGGAGACCTGGTCTTGCTTTATGATCAGGAAGCTGATAAACTTGGAGTAGGGAAATTCAAACCACTGTGGATGGGTCCTTATATTATCAAGCGTGTTCTCGAAAAAGGTGCCTATGAGTTAGTAGATTATGATGGGATTCCATTGTCGCAGCCTGAAATGGGTTGTACCTCAAACGTTACTATGCTTGATTAAGTGTAGTAAAACTCCCTATATATATGCTTTCATTGCATGTGTGTGTTTGTCTTTTAGAGTTTTTATCTGGTTAGTAATCTGCTTTGCATTTGTTGCAGACGTTGGAGTCTTCGGAACCTTTTGTTGGTTACACCGATGGTGCTAGTCATAGTACGTAGAACTTATCTTCTGCAGCATGGCATATTTTCGCTCCAAGTGGCGAGTTAGTAAGTTTTCAAGGGATTTATATTGGTCAGTTGACGAACAACATCGTTGAGTATAGCGTGTTGATTGAACTTCTCTCTGATGCCATTTCACTTGGCACTCGCTGAATCATCATTAGGCTAGACTTGCAACTCATTGTACTACAACAAACGAACATTTATACTATCCGAAATCCAATAATTTTTCATATGTTCCTTAGAGTTCGTATTTTGGAAAGGTATTTTGAACACATTCAATATCAACATATTTCCAGAAATCTTAACACATTAACCGATTCTCTAGCGAATTATGTGTTAAATAGACATTTGCGACACATGTAAAAGTAATATTTTCAATTCACATCATCAGTTGAATAGGATTTCATATAACCATAGAAAAATATGAAAGTAAAATAGATAAGTATTTTAAAAATGTTTACGAAATTTGTGTCCAAGACATGTTTGGTCATCTGACCCAAAAACTCAAAATGCATGCAAAACATCCTAAGTAGATCTAGTGGTGCTCATGATAACAGGTTACAGCCTATGCTATCATCTGCAAAAGCCTCGCCCAGTGACTAGGAACACCAATAACGTGGGGATGTAGCCTCATAGGTAGCTCCTCAATCCGGACATCCCGAATACCAAGGATTAATCCCTTTGTGTGATCCTGCAACTCTGCTAAGGTCTCGGCCAAATCTAAGTCCTGGAGAACTACTCTCCCAATTTTTCTCCACGCTGGCCCACCTACAACCTGTTGGTGCCCCATAGGTCAAAAAGTACCCACATCTGCATGCATAAGAATGATTTTATTTTAGTCTTAGAAACATTAAAAACACAAAAAACATATAGAAACCTGAAAAAATCAAAAAACACTTTTGGTCAAACAATTTACACATAGCACCCCATTGTTCTCCAATTGGTAGAATCAAATATGGATCTCCATGAAAATCCATCCCTAAGTATGGATGCTCCTCGATGACAAGGTGTGGTCACTCAAGCCAACTGAAGAATGCAATGGAAAAAATGATTGTTCACTAACCCGCATGTCTAGCCATCACTTCAACCCACCGCTGCATACATGGATCTCTAGGACCAATTACACCCATTGATACATGTTGTGGTTGCATCAATGGGATTCTCTCTAAGGTAAAAGTGATTAAAATCAAACAATAGCATAAATTCTTCATCTTACCACTTTTTACCTTGATCAGTTGTTCTTTTAGTTAAGAAAGCACAGCGTCACATGAGTTGAAAACTTTTGGCTCTAGCCACTCCAGTGCATACTGCATATATGATCTATTCGCCAGATGTAGTGTCACACTCCCAACCAATTTTGCGATTGAGAAGAGGATCGTTCTCAAAGGAAAATCACCTACATCCCTTATGTTTATTTTCCCATCCTTGCTAGGCTATCTACCTGGCTGACAAGACTATCTAATATAACCTCTCATGGATTCACCTCCATGGGAAAATACAAAAAGTGAGATAAGGGCACCTCACCTCGACAGTCCAGAAAGAAAGTAAATATCATCAATGGTAATAGGGACCATCTTGTCCCTAATGTGAAAAGTCTGATCTGTCAAATCCCAAGCATGAACAAGGAACTACAGTAGTTCTATTTGTTGCCTCATTCCAGACAACTTGAAGTATTTGAGCAACCCACAGTTTTTGAGGGCCTCAACTGTACCTAGATTGTTTAGGGCAACCATGTCTTGTTCTTCATGCTCTCTTTCTCACCATGCAATCGACATTTTGATCCGATGAAAGCCTAAAACACAATCATAAGATTAATTAGGATCCTTTCCATGCAAAGAAGAGGACATATTTTGGAGCAAACAACTAAATCAAACATGGGAAACTTGTGCATCGCAACCCAGGCAAAAATACAGTGTGCTGCAGAGCATGCAACCTTCTATCTAGGTGCTCTTCAGTGTAGTTTTCTATGTGAAATCCTACACTGATCCCAGGGCGAAAAAATGAAGCCCCAGGGGCCCCAAAAAACCCTAAAACTTGCATGAAATGACAAAAGAATGCCCTAAAAATAAAGAAGAGATTTTTAGCTCCTACCTGGCTGGACGGATTGAGAAATGGTCCATAGAATCTCTCGCAATCAGCTGATGAAGTTCAAGGTTAAAAACTAGCTCAAAGCACAAAACTGAATTGTAAGTTCCAAATGGTAAAATGTCATGGTAAAAACTTGTTTTATGTTTATTTCATGTTCATTAATCGAGTAAACATTAGTATTTACCAATTTTTGCCTATGAAAGAGGTATTTTTAATCCATTTGGTGGTATTTTGAGCAGGTTTTGCAACTGACTTACAAAATTCAATGTGCTAGATTGTAAATTGTACCTTTGACCATAGAGAACACTTTTATCTCTTTTTCAAGCTCTATTAAAAGCGAAAAAGGAACCCCCTAGGAGTCCTCTTTAAGCTCTTTTCTGACTCTCTAAACATGAAAAGATTGTCGAGCGCTTTTCCTTTCCAACTCATTAACGGATTGGAAACGATATCTCTCTTGTATTATTTTATGCTTTTTCAGGCTTGAGAGATTAATTTACGAAAAAGAACTTGTGGAGTTTTCTTTTTTCCCCTTTTCAAACTCTCTAAACATGAAAAGGACTGAGTTATCTTTGTTGTTAAACTCGTTAAAACATCAAATAGTGACAAACTTGTCCATCTAGACAAGATCGAGTTTCACCTTCGCTAGACTCGTTAAAGCATCAAATAGCAATGGATTCACCCGAAGGGTGAAATTATACAACAAGCATACGTTATCCTCCTCAAGCCTGATAAAAATAAAGAGGCATTGTTCAGCAATGACTGGCGAAAATGGGAAAAAGGGGAAACCACTTTATGGTAGTAAGTCGCTCTTGAACATGACAGTTTCACTCCATCACCGTGACTATTTGGGTTGGGTTATTAGCTTGATGGTTATCATACCATTCATACCATCCATCACTTTGTTTTGGGTCAATGCTACCAATTCATTTTAGTGTCGTCGACATGTTCAATAGAAGTCATTCAGTCAAAATTCATCCTTTTCAATACCATAAACCTTCATTTTCATGACTGCCATTCCTAAACCTTGTGTCATCAATAAAATTCAATCTCCAAAATCACTACACTCGTTTCGTGTCGTTGATGTGGGATACATCAAGGCCCTCCTACGATGAGTCGCTTCTTGTCAACATCAGCACATTATCCAAGAAGTTGACCTAGAAACACCCTTCTAGTACATTGAAGCTTACATGCATCAATGGCAGGTTTCTCACTTCCGGCGATAGGTTGACATCAATGGCAGGTTTCTCACTTCCAGCGATAGGTTGACATCAATGGCCTTCGACTGAAGGAATTTTTATGGTGTTCGACATCAAATCATCCATTCACACCATGCAGAATGTACTGTAGTACCTTGAGGATCATCATCATTATCGATGATTTCTCTCACATCTGTTAACAGCTTACATCATTGGCTGGTAATCAGATGGTGTCTTTCCATGTTCGACTTCAAATCACATATTCACATGGTTAGACTCATACTTGAGCGAACGATTGAACGAGATAGAAGACCCTGGAGCTAGTTTCATCCATCTGAGTTGCGATTTCAAGAGTACTAAATCATATGTACAATGGCTTTACATTGATGGTCATTCTGATCATGGGTCTATATCTGTAGACAATTGTTTATGTACATGTAATGAAAGTTTATAAGTTGAGCATGGGTATGCCTTCCCTCAACAATTCATGTAAAGTCAAATATCATGATATATTTATTGTAATTGATGCGGGTCACCTTCTACTTCGATACCTCCTCATCACATCGTAAAGAATTTCATTTGACATTGGCATTTTTCTAACTTCATGCTTTAGGGGGCAACTATTACAGATCCATTTGGGCACATCAAACCCATCATTCAGATCAGTATTTTATGGCTCATCAAACCCTAATTTCAATTGCTACATGCCCTAGACAAGTCACCCCTTTGAATGCCTCCTTCCCAAACTGTTTCATGACTTGAAGACATCCAGAAATAGCCTCTAGAGGGACCAGTGCAGGTAGGCCCATGTAAGGGTGTGCTGTAGAGTAGTTAAGTCCATGCAAGGGTGCTCTGCAGAGAACTTAGGCTTCCTTTGACCTGCGGTTGGTGAGATTGAGCAAACTTCACATAGGGTTTAGGGAATATTCTTATCTTTTGGAGTCATCTAGAAGGTTCCCTCACTTATCAACTCCTATGAGCTCGAAAATGGATGAGGAATGAGTTAATATGTATCCTATCCTCTCATCCCTTCCTCCATGGGACTAATTCTAAGTATGGAAGGCCATTCAATGCCACCATTTATGACAAAACCTCCTTCATCTTCCTATAAATTGACCACTCATCTAAGTGACCAGGGACTAGATTATGTTGAATTGTAAGGAGATAATGTTGCTATGAGATTTGGCTTTGAAGCAAGTATTGTAATGCTACAAGTTTGTCATGCTTTTGATGTGATGTGGATGGGATCCAAGCTAGAGGAAGTGGCTTTGAATCAAACATGAATGGTTGTAATTCCTTCTTCTATTCAATGAACCTTTCTCCTATATGTTTGTGTTGTTTTATAATGCTTATATGTGTGAAATGTATTTGATTCCATTCACTTATATTCAATAGATATTTTGCTTTGTTCGATTCTTTGTTTTCTATTGTGTTTACAGGTACTTCTCAAGCATATTAAGTACGGGAAGGAGCTACAGGATCGATACAAGGAAGACGAGAGGAAAGTGGAACTACAAGTAGGTCTTTTCATCTTCTCATCTTATCTATTTCTTATAGGAAAAGACTAAAACACTTTAAACTGTTGTTCTAGATATGGCTACTTATCTAGGGAATTAGTATTTATCCATAGATACCAAATTCTCCAAAACAGTAGGCTGACTAACTGCGGGAACTGCACAATGCAATTTCTAGCTTAGGCTACTGAGGACTGAAACTACGTAATGCGCAAGATCAGTCAACAGTGACATGAAACTAGCAAACTGAATTGCGTATTTTCTGGGTCCTACAGGACACTACCTCCAAGAATTGTGCAATGCAAGCGTGGAGGTAAGTGCCTTGCTAGACTTGCACAATTTCTAGAGGGAAGGTAGAGCCTCGCTTCCAAATATGCACAGTACTAGCCAAGCAAGGTAGTCCAGTTCAGACGATGGGTGACTGAAAACATGAGAAGTGTGAACACATGATGAGATGTGTGAAAACAAGAGTGAATGATAACTCATGCAAACAACAAGTGCAGGATTCGGAAAACGAAAAATCATGAATGTGTGTGAAGTGAGTTGTTGCAACAACGATTGTCCGTGCAAAACAATGTCATGCATGTGACAATAGTGAGATGTGAACAAAAACTAAAATGACGCTTCTAAAAGCTAACATGCATCAAAACAGTAGCGTGCGCTCATTGGAATCAAGCAGATAGCAATCACACAAAGCGAAACACAAAAGGAGACAGAAATGCAACACAATACATGGAAGGTGGGCTTACCCCAAAACAGCTAAGCTGAATGTGCCAATGACTCCTAGATGCAATGTGGGATGTTAGAGCTACAAGGTTGATGTGAGGAATGAGCTCTCCAGCATCTGGTTCTTGAGCTTTGATAAAATCGAAGATGTGAGATGCATGCCACAAATCTAGGAAGAGCGACACTTAGTGGCAGGTTTCTAAAATGATCCTTGCATGCAACTTCCAGCTGATAAAATTAGATCCCTAAATTAAGGGATGCCTTTACATGCTTCCTTGGGAGAAGCAACCCATGCATGAAAATCATTTTTGCACGGTCCCAGAGGGAATCGTTCAACTCAACTGCACATGAAATAGTCTGCTCAGCTGGGAGGAAAAACTGCACATTTCTGGGAGGGAGTTGGGTAGAATGCTAGAGGGATTGTGCAATTTCTGAGCAAAGTAGTTTACTGCTGCCCAAAATTGCACAATTTCTGGGCTGAGTAGTCTTGCTGGGAGGAATTACGCAATTTTTCTAGTGAACAGTGACAGGCAGATTTTCATAATTCTGGAGCCCAGCAGGTTGCTAGATAGAATTGCACAATTTATGGAGGGAAGGTTGGTTTCCCTCCAAAATTGTGCAATTTCTTGAGGGCGCTGATCAGCCTATAGCTGGGCTAAGTCTGGTGAAACAAACTGTGAGGGGGATGAAACAAGCTTTGATGGATGAGCTAACATTCGGCAAGAAAATCACTAATTTAATCTTGTGTACTTGACAAAACAAGACATGTTGTTGTGAAAGGTTGGTAGGGACGCTCCAAAACAAAGCTAAGGAAAAATTTTGGAGGGTGGTTGCAGCTGCTACAACACTTGGCGACACACTGGTATAACTCCAGCTCTCTAAATGGACCTTGTTCGTGAAAAGAAAGTCTAACACCTCTGGAAGTATTGTTCAGTTCTCAGTTTGTCTTAGTTTCCACATTGCTTTATTGTAAGATGTAGCATCTGCCAAGACCTTAGTCAGTTGACACACCAAGCCAAGCCAACACAGTTTTTTCGATTGGGGTTGAGGAATATATGATGCATAAGCAGTATAGTCATCAGAGTCTTAGTTTCATCTCTTGTGTTGCTCCACTGCTAGTAGGCCTAGACAGTACCCTAACAGAGTCACGCAGGAACACAAGCATGGCTCTGTTTCCATCCAGCCTGGTCAATACCCGATGGAGTTACTTGCATCACCTCTCTGCACAGGAAGCCTTTCTCTTCTTTCGCCTTATTCATTTTTCATTTTTTTCTAACTTTTTTCTCTTTTCATTTTTTCATTTTTCATCTTCATAAATGTGCATAACACTTATTCATTTCAGAGGCAAAAGAGGGATCCCAAATTATTGGGATCATAATAGGTTGTTCCTTTAGAGAAGTAGTTTATGTATACCTCTGATGTGCTTGTTAAGGTTTTCCCCTCACCTTACTCTACTCAATCGAGCTGACAAGGATTAACCGAAAAACAATTGACCGGAGTAGATGATACTAGTTAGCGTGCAAGTGTTCTATTTTCACCAAGGTTCACTTAGAATAGTACATATATTCCATTGATGTATCATGGACTGAAGACAACAAGTTCTTACATAAGAGAGCAGTCAACAGCTAACCAAATTTTGATAGTTCTACAAGTCCTCTTGTACTTTACCCAGATTGTTTCAAGAGTCACACACAGTCCATGTGAAACTAACCTACGGTCAATAACAAGCAAACAAACCAAAAAGCAAAGCAAGAAGAAGAAGCAAAGTGAGTAAGCGAACAAACAAACACACAAAGAAAGAAGAAAACATGCATGCAAGCAAACAACTCAAAAGCAAACACTACTCCTAGTCCTAAGCTAATTGTGTGTCGGTCATCTTACGCGAAGTGATACTTCCAATGCAGCCACCAACACATTGGTTGACCCATGTTGGTGAAGGCACGGTTTGCGAACATCATAGTTTCGCAAACCAACAAGCATGAAAGATATAACAATGAAAACGGACACACTCCGAGCTTACAAGCAACCACGGAACAAAGATAAGTGAAAGTGCATGACAGGCACTCTGTGGAGCTGCCATGGTGTTGTGCTACACTACGTGTAGATGTCGAGGGTATGCATTCTCTTGATTGTGACATGCAAAGCAAATGTGAGAAAGGTAGGCCACTTACGTTGTGCAGTGTGCTTGTTGTGTAAGATTCCTCCAATGAATGAGCAATGAGATCAAGTAGTTCGATTGGAGGAAGTGAAATTTGGGTCTTTGGTTGATCTTCAATGCAAAGTAGAGAGTGATGAGGATACTTGAGTGTTTCAACAATTTCTTGACCGTAAGTGAAACCAACCTCAGGACAATGAGGTATTCACATAACCATCAGCTCAGGCTGAAGTTCCTCGACAGTCTGTGGGGTTTCAACTTCATCGAAAGATAGATCATCGTAGACTAGTGTCTTAGACATAATAGAGAGACCAGGACAACCAAGATCAGAATATTCAGGATGTTTGTCGGCATCTCCATGATTTGATTAATCAGGGAGAGGGGTAGATGAGAAGCAAATATGTTTGCCCTCTTTTATTTTTTGAATGGCAGATGACAGATTGGATAGATTTCTAGAGGAAGATGTGTCCTCTCTACACTGTGATGATAAACTGACATCTGACATGTCATGTGAATGATCAAAAGTAGGAAAATACAAAAATGGGTTTTCACAGGGGAAATTAGTAGTGGTAGAATCACAAGGGATCCCAAGACAAAGTGGATGAGGTGCAGATGGAAGGGAGTCATCCTTCATCATGGGTTCCTCTTTAGATTTCCACACACACTCATAACAATGTAAACTTTGAAACAGGAACTATAAACTCAAAACGGGAACTCTGGCCAAAAAACCCCAAAAAAACATCAAAAACAGTGCTAAAAACGAAAAGTGTGTACACTGGAACGATGTTTTTATTTTTTATGCGTCAATTTTGAACATGTTTTAAAAATGGCAGTGACTACGAAATTTACTATGAAATTTTCATGCAAAATATAGCTTCAAAATGAAAGTGATGATACCAGAACGATGATTTTTTTTTTTAGGGTCTATTTTCAAAATTTTAAAAAAATGCTAATAAAACCAAATTTTTATGTGTCAAACAAAGTTGTTTATGAGGGAAAAAACACATTAATGTTTTTGGTAGAATATCATTTTCCTTTCCTAAGTATAAATTTAACATGTTTTCAACCATAACATGCTAGATACAAAAAAAAAAAATTAAAAATTTTCAACTATAAAATTAAAAAACTATGACATTATGAACAAATTACATCACTAAATGAATTCAAAAGTCATTATTTGTATATTGAATAAAACATACATTATATCTCTAATTTAATATTGCATTGTAGATA
>APFE030362478.1:0-12722 GCA_000404065.3 Pinus taeda | reverse complement strand
TATAGCATTATAAACATTGTTGAACCTAGCACAATATTCCAAAACAGTGTCTTGGGGACCTCTTCTAATCATATCATACTCACCAAGTATGTGTAAAGGATCCTTCTTTTTCTCCCACCTGTTTATGAAGGATTGGTATAGTTCATCAGGGTTGTTAATGGTGTTTGCAGGCAAGGATCTAAACCATGTTCTTACGTCCCCTGTCAAGCTTTGGACAAATATTCTCATCCTTATCGTTTCATCATCAATTTCATAATTTTCAAAATGATCTTGCATTCTTTTGGCATGTTGAATTGCAGAATAAGGTCCAGTGGAGTCAAAGTATGAGATTTTGGCCTGGTAATCCTGAGGTAAAGCCACTGGGTTAGCAGGCAATTGTAGGGGTGCATACCTGGCCATATTTGCTGGATTTTGGGGGATAACTGGGACAACTGGAACAAAAGGAACAAAAGGTATCACAGGGGTAATAGGTACGAAGGGAATGGCAGTATGGGATGAACAGACTTGTGTGGGAGAAGGAGGGATTGGCGGAGGATTTTGGGATGTGGAAGGGGAGCTGGGGGAATTAGGGGTGGAACGAAATAGGACTTTAACTGGAGTGGGGATTTGGTTAGGAAACTCTGGCTGTTGACTGATATCAGCGAAGTTATCTTGTAGTTGCTGTTTCCTAACGAACTTAGGGATGGTATTAGGATTTTCGAAGATGGTAGGAGGATTGGGATCAGGGTTATTCCTTGTGTACCGAAGGTTCTTCTTAGGAGCCAGTTTCTAAGCCGGTTTAGTAAGAAATTCTGTGCAGAAAGGGGTCTGATTTAGCTCTTTCTTTAGGCTACAAATATCTGTGTTGGAGTAGCTTAGAGGTGTCTTAGCTGATATTCAGACTGTAAATGTGACTTATTGACAGATTTTAGGCTTCAGATCCCGAGTTCCCCAGTGGAGTCGCCATTTATGTTAACACCCAGGTTGTTCTCTTTGACTCCTAAGAGAATACGGCCAGGGTAACCACTAACCAGTCTTTGGGCTGCAGCTTCTAGCCCAGCTGCAGTCAGAGAGGGCTCTCTCTATCAGGTAGTAAAGGTTTTAGGCTAGTTGTGAGGTGAGTTTTTTGGTTGTTTTTGTGTATTTGGTTGGGAGGACGCTTCTGCTTTCTTTAAAGTAGATCAGCAGAGGAGATTAATCCATTGGGCAATGGGGTCTAGGACTGTTCTCTCTTGAAACCTTGATTTTGGTGAGAAGGAAACTTACAGGGCCTGTGTGCATTTCATGGGACAACCTGTGAATATTGAAGATGAGGTGAATACAACTAGTAACGAGCAATTAAGATTTCGTTACTTAAGCGGTATATTTGTGAAAGAGGCATGTCATCTAAGAGCAATCGCTTGAATTCTTAAAACAACAATGCACAGTAAGGATATGGCTTAAAGGTAGCATTTAAGAATTACACTTTAAACACTTTAACAGAAGAAAACATAAGAAACAGTTCAGATTGAGCTCAGGGTAGTCAATGACTAAATCCTGAGGCTATCCTTTTTCTTTACTGTCTAGAGTTTCAAACATACAGGAAACAGGAGAAACGAGAAACATGTGAAACATATGGAATAACAGGAAACATATGTGAAATAAGGAGCCATGAGAAAACTTATTGAGCCATGTAATGAACAAGAATCCTGCAACTTTGAGCCACACACCGTCAAGAGACCAAGAGACAACACATCATTGAAGAAATCCCACTGCCTTTGTATTAACCTGTCTGAAAAGTTTACAATATCAGAGCAACAGAGAATATCTCATAGAAGAAATTCTTACATCCGGAATCCAACCCTCTTAAGCAAATGCGAGGGTCTATATATAGAGTTTTTTAGATACAAAAATATCTCAGGAATGGAGTCATCTGAGAAAAAATCTCTTACACTGGTACAGAGAAAGTCGATGAGAAGTTATTGCAAGTGTAAATGTTTCTTTTAAAGCTATTAACTCCTGACATGATAGCTTTTTGACTTTTGAGTGATGCGGAGTTGATTGGGCGGCTTTTCCATAAATTAAGCATTGAAGTGCTTTGTTACTTCTGATTTTTCTGTATCTTTCTTGACTCTGCCACCTGTACCTGCTGATGTTGTTGCTGATGCTGAGTACCTGTGCTGAGTTGGCTCAGTGTCTCTATATCTGCTGTCGTGGCTTTGTTCACCTGTAAGTGCAATATTGACTGTACTGCTACAAAAATGTTTCTTTTTCACCCTTGATTTAAAAGTAGCTTTACCAAGTCCTGCCAATTATCTGGGTGAGGAAGCTGATGCTTCAAAATTGATCCTACGGTCTCATCAGCTTCAGTATACTTATAAAAGTCAGGAGGTTTATCAAATAAATGTGCTACCTCATTTTTGATAAAAAACAGATTATCTAATTTATTGAACAGATCTTGTCCTGTTAATGGGCCTGCTGTAGATGACCCAGAAGCCTCAGCAATCTGCATGGCTGAAAAGGTGCTTAGTCTTTTGATATACTTCTCATAAGAGAGAAGCTTTCCTGATTCTTCTAAACTGGGGAGCCCTTTGTCTTGCAGTGCTGTGAACCTATTCTGGAACTTAGCTATATCTGCTTGCATATCGTGTACCCTTCTGTCCAACGTTTGAATGAGGCCCTTCATTGTTGTAGTCCTCTTAATTATGGAAATAGTTTCAGTTTTGTTAGCAATTCCCATCTGGATTAGCTGAGAACTATTCCTATAATTCAGGACTTCTATCATCTTTGGGGCAAGGTCTGCCATATTGCCTAGGTCACTTCTTGCCCTGTATAGTTCTTTCTTTGCTTTGCCAATGAGGCCTATCTGCTCATATATGGCAACAATGTACTCCCACTGGTTAGTGATGGCTTGTCCAATGGCAGTCCATATCACCTGCTTGATTTCTGCCGTTACTTTGTCAAAACTGAGCTGCTTTTCTAGCTCTGCAATAGTCTTTTTCAGGGCTTTCACTTCCCTTTCCCTTTCAGCCACGTTCTGCTTAGATTTATCATATTTTTCCTCTAACTTTGCTAGGCTTTCCTTGGCCTTGTTTAGCTCTGTCATTTGAGTTTCCAGCACTTGAATTTCCTGCCTTAGCTTCTGCATATCTAGGCTCTCGGCCTGCTCTGTTGGTGGTGCTGTAGTGGCTGGAGCCTTCTCTGTTGGAGCTGCCTTTGCTGCTTGCTGTGGAGGGATATCCTCTTTAGGGGTTTCTTCTCGGTTTGTTTTCTCTGTGGATGGTTGAGAAGATTGCCCTTGTTCTCCCCTCTGTATAACTGCCTCCAGGGTGTTCTCTGTGTCCAACAACTTTTGCTGGGTGTCCACCAATTCTTTATATAGAGTCATGAGCAGTGCAGTTATATCTTTATCTCTTCTTTGTTGGGCTACCTCATCTGTTTGCGGATCTATTGTTGGTGGGATTTTCATCCTCTTTTTGATAGCAGCTACATCTGCATCCCTTAGTTTAAGGACCTGTTGAATGGCCTTAACATCATTGGGATCATGCCCAAATTCAATGATAATATCCTCCAGCGCCTTGATTCTATTGTCCTTGGCTTGAGAGGATGCCCTCTCCAACTCAAGCTGTGCTGCTGTGTTGTTCAAACTGTTCTGCAGCCTATAATTCATCAAGGTCTTGTCTGCCAGAGATGCATAGACCATCTCACCCGTTTGCTTGTGAAGCTCAATCTGGTCTATAGGGTGGATATCTTTGGCAAGGACTTCTAAGTTTGTTCTTATGTAGTCTGCAGTTGATTGAGGCCGCTGTTCAGTGGGAGTAAAATGACTCAAAGTCAATTTGGCTTCTTGTACATCATATGCAGCCATAAGCCTTTGTTGATTCGATGGAGCCATGTTTAATAGGTAGTTGTATAGCTTGATTTTGAGTGGCTCACTCCTTCTCTTAGCATCCTTGAAGAAATCCTTGATGCCTGCAGCTCTACTTTTATCTTGACCTGAGGAGCTGACCTCCCCAAGTGTTGTCCTGTCCTGCTCTTGATGCATTGAGCTGGCGGAGGCCTCAAAACTTTGAATTTCCTCTTCTCCAAATGGATTTAGCCTCTGTCTTTTTTCTGAGCCTTCTGTGAGAGGGGTCTCCCTATCCCTCTTCCTACTGATATCCTCCCTTAAAGGGGTTTGGAGGATTGAGGGGTCAACCCTAGACTCTTGTCTAGGAGGAGCCATGCTAGTTGTCTTCTCTTGGGTGGCTGCCTGGCCTTCTCCTTCCTGTTGTTCCTGATCCTGTTGATCAGTTTGTTGCTGATTTTGTTGCTGTTGATCCTGTTGCCCCTGTTGGCTGTCTGTTTCTTCCATCACTTTGCCCTTTCCTTTGTCTTGTCCTTGCTTTGAAGCTTGTTCCGCTCCTTCTTGTGTTGTAAATAAGGAAGTCGGTGCTGTTGTATGAGGACTGGGTAGGGTGGGCACCTGTGAAGGACACTCCAAGTCAGCCATTTTCAACAAATATCTTCTAGCCCTGTCGTTTAGCTCTTCTTGGGTCAGGGGCTCTATCAAGGTGTTTTTGTGCCATTTTGGCTGGTTTGCATGTCTCGATATGAGGATCATGTTATGATGCTCATAACCAGCGAGTTTGTACTTTATTCTCCTCTTGGATATGAAACCATTGGGATCATATGGTTTCCATAGGAAGCTGTAGGTTAGGCCTAGGCCTTCTAACTTTCTTTCTGCCTCTTTCCATCCTTCTTTTTTGTTTAACACAATATTCCCAAGTTGGTTTTTAATCTTTAGTTGTGCCTTTTTGCCCCTTCCTGCAAAATGAACCAGGTCTACATGTGCAAACTGTCTGAAATACTCTAGGGCAAAGAGCCTCATAGGCACATACCTGGGCAGCCTGAATGGTCTTAGCTCACAACCATATATTCTGATCACTGTGTGATGCTGGTAGAAATACCAGTCCCCTATGCTATAAGCAGTGGATAGTTGTAGTATCATCTTCATATCATCAGTGAGTCTAGGAGGAGGTTCTGTTAGAAGCAAGGACATGGCTGGATGAATGAATAAGTCTAT
This sequence comes from Pinus taeda, assembly GCA_000404065.3. NCBI lineage: Eukaryota > Viridiplantae > Streptophyta > Pinopsida > Pinales > Pinaceae > Pinus > Pinus taeda. Next base: position 7,699 of record APFE030362478.1, on the reverse strand, counting down.
AAATTCACAATATGTGTAGGGTGAGTAGGCATCATGATGGAAGATTGAGCTCCAATAAACAACTGATCTTGGGTTTCCTGCAGCATCATGTCTCCTGATCTCAAAGGAGAATTTCTCATACTGGTGATAGAGGATAAGATGATAAATGTATGAGGTGTATCTGAACACCTTCTCTCTAGGTAAATGCAGAAATTGCTCATGTATTTTGTCTGAGATGAATGTGGCGTAGTTGTAGCAGATAGGGGTGTTTCCAGGGGTAAACATTAACATCATAACTAATACAGTTTCCTCTATAAACTCTGTTGACCTATATCCCAGAATTGAGCTCACCATATGGGCTAGGTCTAGCCCAAGTTGATTTAAATATCCATCAAAAATAGGAGGATGCAATACTGTGTCTGATTTGCTAATGAATAGCTGATTAAACCTTAGGATGTCTGCCTCTGTGAGTGTCTTGGTCCCTTTGTTGATTAAGTCTAACAAGGACAAGGGAGCCATTTTCTTGTCAGTTCTGAACTGAACCATATCTCTGATGGCTTGAGGGGTGGTATAGAACACAACCTCACCCTTAGGATTTACCACAGCCCTCTGGGATGGCTCATATTGACTGGCACATAGATAAATTAGATCAGGAAATTGCCTGACCAAAGGCATTTTAAAAGTTGGCAGGGCAGATTCCCAGATGCCTAAGATATCTGTCCCCTCTCTGTGTTTGGCCCTGAAATGATTTAGCAACTGAAGGTGGGGGGTGCATCCTTGCCTGGAATCTTCTGAAATCTGATAATCCAGGTCTGCTAGGTCTTGCCAGTCCAACTCCCTCTGAGGAGCATTCAGAGGAGTGACATTGAGGATTTCAGGGGTTTCCATGCTTAGTGCAAATAATAACTGAAATGCTATTTGAATCAGTGATTTCTGATAAGAACCGAGGTCAACAGGGTTGGATTACGGTCAGGATGAGAAAGCCGGCCCCTTAAGAAGGGTTTAAGTGGCAAGGAGAGCTCCTCTGTCAATTTTGGGAGTTTACTCAGGAGTTCACGACTGCGCGAACAGGGTAATTCTTTTAACTGATTTGGCAGTGAATTTGCAGGTCTCCGGCACTGTATTTCGATTTTAACTGGTCGAATAGGAAAAACACAATTGGTTTGCCGGTGAATTTCACATCTCACAGGCTTTCATGGCGGGTTTTTACAGAAAATTGAAGAAAAACCAGTTAAAAGAGGACGAGGCTGAAATACCTGGTAAGCAATAGTCTAAGCTGAAGAGTGCAACTGAATTTTGCGTGCGGGGTGCTTCGGAACAGGTTGCAGGTTGGCTGGTGGCGCAAGCGTCGTAAATCCCATGCAGAAGACTAAACAGGAAAATTTTGAAAAATTGTGAAAAATGGCCAAAATTGACGAAAATATGGCTTTTTGGTATTTTTGACGCGCTTTATGGATGACGTCAGCATGACGTCAGCATGGGGCCCGGGTTGGGTGACGTCAGCATGGAGACGTGGCAGTCATTAGTAGGTCCACGGGGGCGGTGATGTGGCGGCCGGGCGGACGAATCGGGCATGAGGCGGGATGAACTGGCGGTGACGTGCACGGTACCAGGGCGCAATTGTGGACAGGACAGGTGTCGCCATATCGGAAGGGGGCCTGTACGCCGGACGACTTGTCAGGCGTTGCTCCGATGCAGTAATACTGTGACGCGTGCCCCTGCGCTGATGCTGGCCTGACGTAAGCGTCTGACAGATTTCGGAAGGTATCTGTCAGACACATAAGGCCTTCCGATATTGATGACAGCCGTAGATCTGGAGGCGGGCGATCGGACGGTCGTCGGGCGCCTGACTTGCGCGGTCGGTAGCAGCGGCTTTATTTAACGTGCGGACATCGGGATGACCCGAAATCAACCTCCGCCGTGGATCTGGATCAGGCGCGATCGGACGGCAGTCGGATGGTCAACCTGTACGGAGGATACGTAAGAGCGGACGGGCAATAAAGAAATAATTTCCTTTGCAGACGTGGACGGCGGGGCCCTCCGGGCGATAAATACTCCTTTGGTGGATTTTCATTGGTTTTTCTCGTTAAATCATTGCTGCCCGCTGATCAAAAAATAAAGCTCTTCAAAGGTTTTTTTGTAAAGTTTCAGGTGTTATTATTTCCGAAGGCGGAAACTTTGGACAAAAGGGTTTTAACAAGTTTATGAAAATAAAGATGTGAATGAATCCCGACCTTAGGATAAGGCGGGGAAGGGCGTTTTTGTAAGGTTTTTCCCCCTTTGGGCTATTTTTATGGGTTTTTCCATGTTTTTTCCAGGTTCTTCAAGGTAAAATGGCACTTTGGGTAGGGAAACTGGTCTGTGATGGAGCAGAAGACAAGTGATGGGTTCTTGACCTTGACCAGGTGTCAATTCAAGCCCCAGGGATAGAATACTATGGCTATAGTGCCAGGGAGGGGATATTTATGCATTATGGGGTTTATACACCATGGTGTTTATAATATTAGGGGTAAAGGAGTATAGGGAGCTAAGTAGTATAGTTAGTTGTTAATATGGAAGGAATTTATGAGTGAGGGCCAGCTCAGCCAAGTTTTGTTTGTAAATAGTTTGGAATTAGGAGTAGTTCAAAATGAAAAGATTTTTGCACAAGAAATGTGGCTTCTCAAGGGTATAAGAATGTAAAACATATGATTTCTTATGCTTTGTACAACTTTGGGGAAAGGGAGTTAGTAATGAATGATTTACAAATGAGCAACAGGGGAGTTAGTCATGCTTCATAGTGCTGCTCTTCCTGTATACATTTCAGCAACTTTGATTATAAAAGAGACACCATTTCTGCAACCCCATCTACCTACCCAACTAGTTTTCCTAGCATTTTTTGTTCCTTCTTGGAGGGTGCACTTTGGACTTGCAAACCCTTTGAATGCCTTTTCTTTTATTGGCTTTTTCTCATATTGTCTATCTAATGCAACCCTTATTCCTTCCAAGGTCCCAGATTAGACAGTTGGGAACCTTTGTTTCTCTACCTATTCTATTGGTGTGCCAAGATTAAACAGTTTGGACACACATCATTCTCTATTCTACAACAAGAAATTGAAAACTTGACATGGTCCAGATTAGACTGTTGGACCAGCCATCAAAATTGAATTTTTATCAAAACCGATACAGACATTACCTTCTCAGGGAAATATGGGATCTTTGCAGCTATCAAAGTAGAACATATTTGGACCTTTGATATCCAATCATGAAATATGAAACCTATTGGTATAGGTACCTAACAGTGGCTCCACATGGGGATGGTCTTTCACTTGGAAAGAGCAAGAACAGCAGGTCAGTGGGCCTGGATCTTTTTTGACTGCTCCTCTGAAATTTTGAAGTTTTGTTAATCATACATTCCTCAAATTGTAGGTTGATAAACTGAAGCACAACCTGTTTTCAATTCCATTCTTTGTCTGTAATGCCTTTCAAAATGTCTTCAGCTTCATGCTTCAAAAAAAAAGAATAATATATACAACACCTATAGAATTTATTTACATCAAACTATGTACAAAATAGGCCATCTCTCTTTCATGGGAGGTAATCAAAATAGTGTTTGAGCATCCTGCCATTGACAGGGCCTTCCTCTAGATCACTTTTGTCCAAATTTTGCAAAAAATAGGTGTTGTTTCCCTGCACAGCTTGTATTAAAAATGGTCCTCTCCAAAGGGAGTCAAACTTTCCATGCTTTCCTTTGCTCTCTCTTCTTGAATCCCATTTGAGAACCCTGTCCCCTATATTGAAGTCTTCTGCTTTGGTCCTTCTATCAAATGCCTTTTTAAGCTTTTCTTGTAGCACCTGAACTCTGTTATATACTTTCTCCCTGGTTTGCTGCAAACATATGATCTGATTTATCCTTCTTTGCATATCATTAGGCTCAGCTTGGCACTCCTGGAGCATCTTCATAGCAGGGATTCCTAATGATGAGGGGAATTTTGCCTCTAAACCATAAACTAATTCATAAGGGCTGACTCCAATTGACCTTTTAGATGTTAATCTGTCTGCCCATAATGCATTGACAAGTTTCTTGTGCCAGTTTTTCTTGTTTTCCTCCAATATTTTCTTGATCATATTTACCAAACTCTTGTTTGAAGATTCTGTCAGCCCATTGCCTTGGGGATAATATGCTGTGGAATGGCCCAATGTAATGTGAAACTTATGACAGAACTTAACCATTTTCTTAGATCTGAATGCAGCAGCATTATCTGTTATTATTTTGTCAGGGCATCCAAATCTAGCCAGAATGTTTATCTCTAAAAATTGGATAATGGTGGAGTCATTTGCTTGCCTGCATGGGATTGCCTCAATCCACTTTGTAAAGTAATCTGTTGCTGTAAGAATCCACCTATGCTGACCTGAGGAGGAGGGGTTAATTTCACCAATGAAATCTAGGCCCCATTGCTGAAATGGTTTCTCTGTTGCAATAGGCCTGAGGGGTAGAGGCAGCAGCTGTCTTTTCCCTTCAAATACTTGACATTTGTGACATGCAGTAGTAAATTTTTTGATATCAGCAAAGATAGTGGGCCAGTAATACCCAGCTCTCAGTATTTTGTTTACAGTGGATTTCCAGTAAAGATGACCTCCACAATCTCCTGCATGAAATTCTTCCATAATCTTGTTGGCTTCACCCTCAATCAGACAATTCAGCAAGATGCCCTCATGGTCTCTCCAACACAAATTTTCTTCCATGACACAAAATTTTGAGGCTTTCATTTTGATAAACCTACTCTTAGTTCTAGACAGTCCTGGGGGAGCACACAGGTTTTGCAATACATAACAAATATCAGAATACCAAGGGGATTGCGCAAAGGCTACATTGATCTTTGGAGTCGCCAGCTCCTGTTCACTGTCTAGTTGATTAATGTCAAGGGCTTGGAAGTTTGTTTCAGACATTAGTTTTGCTAAGCCCTGCCCCTTTATGAGTTTGGTAGGCTTTATTTCTATGTCGAATTCCAAAATGTTTGCTATCCACTTGCCTCTCCTACCCTCCAAATTCTCCTGTGTAAGTATATCTTTGACAATTGGGCTTGGTACATAGGCGATCACATGGGAATAAAGGATATAAATCCTGAAGTCTTTGATGGCTTTGACTAACGCATAGGCTTGCTTCTCCATGATTTGATATTTAAGGGGAGCATCCCTTAAGGCTTTGCTAAAGAATGCTATAGGTTTTTCATTTCCTAGATCGTCTTTCTGAAGTAAAACGGCAGCAATTGTATGCTCAGAGGCAAAAGAGAATATGATGAAATCTCTGTCAAATTGAGGGCTAGTTAGGACAGGAGTTTGGGTCAGAGCAAATTTAATGCTCTCAAAGGCTTGTTTAGCATCTACTGTCCATTTAACTTTGGAATCCTTTTTCAACATATTATTAAGCAATCTGCTAAGTTCAGCCAAATTTGGAATAAATCTTCTTAGGAAATTGATCTTTCCCAAAAAGGCCTGTAATTCTTTTATGTTCCTGGGATAGGGCATGTGTTGAATAGCCTGGATTCTCTCTGGGTCAATTCTGATGCCATCCTTGGAGATAATGTGACCCAGCAGTTTACCTTCTTCTAGACCGAAAATGGATTTTTTGGGATTCAATGATATCCCAAATTTTCTGCATTTTAGGAAGATTTGTCTTAGGTGATTAAGGTGCTCTTGGTCTGATTTGGAGAATGGTGTAAGGTCATCCAGATAGATGACTAGGAAGTCATGTATTTCTTTGGCAAAAGCAATATCCATTGCTCTTTGGAATGTGGCCCCTGCATTCTTTAAACCAAATGGCATTTTGACATACTTGAACGTTCCCCATGGGGTTGTGAATGCAGTTTTATCCTGATCATTAGGATGGACCAAAATCTGATTGAAGCCTGAAAAGCCATCCAACAAGGAAATCCTTGAAGCCCCTACTACTCTCTGTAAAATGTGGTCCATTTTAGGTAGGGGGTAGTTGTCTTTTAATGATACTTGATTAAGGTTTCTTAAATCCACACAGAGCCTTATTTCACCTGTTTTCTTTCTTGTGGGGACTAGGTTTGAAATCCAATCAGAGAACCTGATTGGTGCTATTATTCCTGCTTTAAACATCTTTTGCACTTCTTGTTCCATTGCTGGGAGGAGCATGGGATTTATTCTTCTCAATTTTTGTTTGAAAGGTTTCTGATTTGGCTTGAGTGGAATTGTGTGCTGTATAACAGAGGTGTCATAGGACTTAAGGTCCTCATAACTCCATGCAAAGACATCCTGAAATTCTTTAAACAAATCTATGTATTTAGGCTTTTGGTCAGGAGGTAGGGCAGCTGATAGTTTTATAACTTTGGGGTTTTGGACTGTCCCTATGTTGTGTTCTTCAATGGTAGCGTTTAAGGGTTGGAACTTTGGTTTATTAGGGACATCATTAGAATCAAACATATCTTCTAATGGAGCTAAACCTATGGGTAAAAGATTATCATTTAACTGTATTATTTCAGTTTCCTCCATAGGCATTTGTTCATATTCAATTTGTTGGATTTGTTGAATGTTATCTTGGTTGAAAATCGTAGGGTTTAGCATTTGATAAACTATTTTGGGAGACAATAGTTGACTGATTTCAAAATTAAGTACTTGTGATTGACTTGCTGGTTCTGTGTCTATTTTCAGACCTGAAAATTGCTCCTGCAAAGTCAGAAAGTTGTTGATTTGCTTATCACTATCAAATACTTGCCAATCTTTTATGTTGTTTGGGACTGATGGTCTGTGTCTCACCTCAGCTGTGAAACGGTGACTGGGATCAAAGGGCAACTTGCAAGTACTTGCAAACATGGCTAGACTGTGAGCATGCAGGTTTTGTGACCTGGGAACTTTGGTGATTTGGTGATTGGGAAAGGATTTAAGTAGCTCTGTAGCCACAGCTCTGTATGATCTAAGTCTATTATCTTTAGCAACAAAATTACCCTTCACTTGTTGAATAACCAGGTCAGAATCCCCTAGGATGGATATAGTAGTGATTTGTAGGGATTGTATCAATTTAAGGCCTAGCAAGAGGGCCTCATATTCAGCCATATTATTGGTACATCTAAAGTTCAGTCTGTAAGCTCTTCCTTGTGCATGACTACCATCCTTATTATGCACCCATATCCCTGCTCCTGCCCCTAGCCTATTAACTGATCCATCAAATTCTAGGAACCATAGGCTTTCTTTTTCTAGGGGTTTTTGGGTGAGGTCAGTGTGGGATGAATTGGTGATTTGTAGGATGGGCTGATCAATTGGCTTGGCTTGCTTGACATCCGCTTCACTTGGTAAGATTGCTTTGTTATCTAGGGGGACCATCGTTTCATTATTCTGTTCCGAAAGGATGATTTCACAATCATTTGTTTTGTTAGTATGACTTTTGCCATTGTTTGATTTAGTTTGTGCTTGGGTATCAAGTTTCTCTTGTTCAATTTGATTGGTTTTCCTTATATGCGCCTTTTCCTTGGTGTAGCTGCTTGTATTGTCATTGTAAAGGATGTATGAGTCTATATCAGAGTGGACAGCATAAATGGGAAAATTTTGAGGCTTCTCTGTACTACTGACCATGTATTTCATTAGTGACTCTCTATACAACCTCTTGGGTTGACCAAAGACTGTGATAGTAGCATATGACATGTCTAATTGGAGAGATCCTTGAAGCTTGGCTCCCCATGATCTTGACAGCAACATCCCATATTTGGGTGGGATATCA